>MU224133.1:1993544-2021476 GCA_018584345.1 Thuja plicata | reverse complement strand
ATAATAAGTTAATTTACCGAGTTACAACAGTTTATATCTAAGACATCTAAAGGACTTGTGGATTTATTTTGGTAGTAACTGATTCACCCCTCCCCTCTCAGTTACTCCATCCATATTTCCAACAATAGAAATCAAGTATCTCATGAACAAACCTGCCATCTTAGGTAGGTTAGCAAGATGGTTTCTTCTTTTGCAAGAATTTAACATAACCATCATTGACAAGCCAAGGAAATAAAATGTAGTAGTTGATTATCTCTCCAATATCCAGCATGCTGACAGAGACACTACTATGATAGATGACACATTCCATAATGAGCACTTGTTTCATATTATCGTCAAGAGTCCATGGTATGCTGATATAGCCTATTACCTTGGAGCTAATAAAATGCCCACACATTTCTCTCTTATGGATAGGAGAATGCTTGTATAGAAAATCTTCCAATTCTCTTGGATAAACAACACACTATTTTATATTGGCCCAGACCAAATCATGAGGCGGTGTGTGTGAGAAGATGAGACATATGACATCCTTCACACTTTTCATAACGATCCATCTGGAGGACACTTTGTAGCTAAGAGGACATCCCAGAAGATATTAACCATAGGTTACTACTGGCCCACACTTCACAAGGATGCAACCAATTACACAAGGAAATGTGATAAATGTCAGAGGATGGGTCGTCCAACAAAATTAGATGAAATACCCTTGAATCCACAAGGGGTGGTAATACCATTTGACAAATTGGGCATGGATTTCATTGGGACAATAGATCCTCCATCTAATGGGAAATCCTACATCTTAGTGTGCACTGATTATCTGACAAAATGGGTCAAAGTGAAGGCCATGAAGCACGTACAGGATCATAAGGTCACAAAATTTTTTTATGAGGAAATCTTCTAAAGATATAGAGTGTCAAGAGAATTTGTAATTGATCAGGGAGCACAATTCACATCCAATATGATAACAAAACTCATGAAGGAATACAAAATCAGACATCGGAAGTCCATTCCCTACCATCCTCAAGATAATGGTCAGGAAGAAGTTACAAACCAAGAGATTGAAGCTATTTTAACCAAGACAGTTCATCTGCACTGCTGAGATTAGAGCAACAAACTCTTAGAAGCCATCTGGGCATACAGAACAACTTGGAAGACCACCACAGGGTTCACTCTATTTGAGTTATTAAATGGGAAAGAAACAATGTTACCAATTGAATTTGAGCACAAAACATTGTGCACAACACTGGAATTAAACATTGACCTTCCTACAGCACATAAAGAGCGATTGTTGCATCTCAATTCCTTGGATGAAATTCACAAATCTGCATTGAAGCACACTGAGATAGTATAGAAACAAAGGAAGAAGTGGCACGACACCCATATTAAGAGCAAACAATTTTAAATTGGTGATTGGGCATTATTGTATGATTTCATATTTAAAGAAATACCAAGCAAGCTGCAGACAAGATGGCTAGGCCCATATGAAATAAGCCATGTCTTAACTAATGGAACACTCCAGTTGACCACTATTGACCTAGTGCACTTCAAGTTATTAGTCAATGGACATCGGCTATGTCTGTATCACTATCCCTAGACCAAAGAAGGCTTCCTGTAGAAATTTAGACAACTAGTTCCAAACAAACAATAGGTAACACTTCCTGCAGCAGAGGGTACAAACCTTCTTCCTTTAGATCTAACATAGCATTTCTTCAAACATGTCCATAATAAACACTTCATGTTCACATGAAGTTCAATTCTCCATTCACTTTATCAATTCTTCTTTTTAACCCATTTCATTTTCTTTACCTTCCACCCACCCATCTTCCATGCCATCACTACTTTCCATTTCTATGTTTCCAATAAGATCCCAGTCAGCTGACACATGCATCCGGCAACATCGTTCCACTCTCGCCACCTTTTTTATGGCCCATGCGATGTTCGAATGATAGGTATAAGATTTTCAAAATTTTTTCACTTTTAGCACATAGATTTAGGTAATTATATCTTGTAATGCAATAAATCTATGATTGCGACATTAAGCTAGTTTCGTGCCTTGTGCCCTATATGACAAGTGTCGACACTTGTCATCATTTCATAGGGGGTAGAGAAGTGCATTAAGTTTTAATGTCATTTCTAATCACTCCTAAAGATTTCCCATCACCTCAAATCTGTACTTTGGCCTCATCTCATTAAAATTCCATTGTTATATCACACAAGTGTTGTACTATTATTCCCAAATTATCCTTGATTTTCAGACTTGATGTGACCTATAATTAAACTATGTAGAAACTTGTAGTTAGATTCATAATTCCTTCTATTAAATTCCATTATCATTATTCATGTCAATATTGAAATAAAAGGCCTATGGTTTCAAGAAGAGCAGTCTGAAATTCTAAAAGGAATAAGGTAATTTTCAAGTGCAGAGTAGAAAAGTTGAAAATTGACAAGCTTAGGATACAACAAAAATTTGGAGGCAAAAATTTAGAACAAATGGGAGGATAGCTATAGTGACATGAGCCAGTAGTTCATGGTATTTTTCTTATAGCTGTCAAAACAGTAAGGAAGTTTAATGCATGTGGTTGGTTGGGATATTTCTTGAAATTAACAGAGTTGATGAAGAAGTTGCAGCTGAATTTACAAATGCATTTGAGGAAGTGAAAGCAATCATGTGGGGATTAACGGTTGTCTCAACAGAAGAATAGATAGCAGAGGTAACCAAGTTACCATAAGCTAGGGAACACTACCAAAATGTGCATGACGCCAGGTCAGCTCAGGCCCATTTTACCCTACCAAGTGACCCTCCTCTGGTGATTAACAAGAAAGGGTGCAAACAAATGTCTCTTTCTCTGCCATTTAATGAATTGGAAACACACATTATCAGGTATTTGACCTGCGAAGGAAGATTTTCAAATTTGCATGTACATCATTTTAAGTTACTTAGTTACATAAGGCATAATATTCTAGTGAATGTTCCTAATTTATTGTATAATATGCTAAGTATCAGTGCTGAGGAAACCCAAAAGGGGAATGCAAATTCTGTCACCCACCATGCCCTAATAAAATTGCTTATTGAGAAATCTCTTAGGGAAGTCTCTCCTTTAGCATGGTTAGAATTTTTCTAGTACAAAAAACCCTGCAACCCCAAGTTGACCCTATTGAGAAACCTAGCAATGATGATGCAGTACCCATTGAACCAGATGTTAAAGATGACACGCAAGAAATAGAAACCAAAACTCTTCAAGACAACATGCCTTCACCTGCTCATATGAGAAATGTACCTACTCCTAACCTAAAGAAAGGAAAACAAATAGTAGGAGAAGGAAATTTTTTTCCTGCAGCCAAATCACAAAACCCCACAGCCTTGAAAGGAAAGAAAATAAAATTGGCTCCTGCAGCAGCTACTCCTGCAGTAGCTACTCCTACAGCAAAGAGACTGAAGAAGGTTGGTAAAAAAAATACTAAGGAGGTTGAGGAAACTCCTGTTCAAAGAAGCCCTAGAATGAGAGGACAAATTCCTAAAGTGTCCTCAGAAAGCCAATCTGTTTCTCCCAAAAAATATTATAAAGAACCCCATGTGTAAATTGTTCCAGATGATTCCCCAAAATTAGTTTGACATCCCAGACATTTCTCAAAATTCAGCAGAGAATTGTGTTGATGAACCTAATGTATGTCAAAATAACCGCCAAGAAATCCATCAGAATAGCTTAGAGAATAATGAGGAAGAAGTTCCAATACCTCATCATTCAGCCTACTCAAATAATTCCATAGTGCCTTATCAAAGAACCTAGTTGACCAGTTACCTAGAACATGTATGGAAAGAATAGAGGAGGCAGAGCAATCAGGTAGAAGAATGTGGTCCACCCACTCTGCAATAACTTCTCTTTGGTTTATATAATAAATATACTTTTAGAAAAAACTTATGGAAAGAAGGGAAGAAGAAAATGCAAAAGGAAATAAAAACCCAAAGTGACGAGATAATTGACCTAAAAGAACAATTGGAAAGACAAAAGCAAAGGATGGATCATGCCCTGAAATTGGCTGATCAAATAATCACTTGTAGGCCACCAACTAGAATTTGTGCTATATGTTTGAAAGAATAGTTCCTTTTATTCCAACTCATGATGTCCTTAAAATCCATAGAATCTAAGTTTAAGATGACCCATGAATTTTATATTCTATATCAGACCCTTCCTTCATGGTAGAAGAACTTACTTTGTGAGTTATACTTACATAACTTCATTATCTATGTAGAAACTAAATGTAACCCTTTACTCTAAATAAGAGATATACAACTGAGGGAATTTATGTCCTGGATGAATAATGAAGCAAACTATGATAGACAGCTGGAAAATTAAAGAGACCAGGAGAAGTTAGAACCCTTTCCATTAAGGGTAGAAAGAAATAGACCTGATGTGCTCCTTAGGGATTGGTTTAGTCTAACCTATGGAAAAATAAAAGAGAAGACAAAGAAGAAAATATTTGATATCAGAATAGAGGTCAATGTAGAGTATGAGGGAATGTCTTACTTTGTTTTTCAGAGAGCCCTGGCTAGTGGCAAAAGAAGGTGGAGTAGACTGCCAGAAGTATTTAAGAAATCAGAGCCACATAGCCCTATAAACCTTTAAGAAGCTATTCATAAAGCACCAAAATATATCCAAATAGGTAGGAAAATTAGACAAGAGCTCTGGTGTCCACTTACAATGTAGCCACCTATGCTCCTATGGCCCCTTTCTGATACTAATGCTGCAAGGCTTGACCGACTGCAGGAGGACCACAAGATGGATGTCTGGGAAAGGACAAGAGGTTTCTACTACACTTTCAAGGGCCAAAGAAGAGGAAAGATGTAGGCAAGATAATTATGAGGAATAGAAAGAAGATGCAATGCTTGAGGAAAAGAATTATAATTACCAGGGGGTAGATGATGAGACAATTTATTGTCTCTATTTTATCTTAATATTGATACTTTGTTTTAATCATTACCAAGACATTTGTGGACCTATAACTACTTGACCTTGTGTTAAAGTACATTTAGAACCGTCAATCCTATGGGTAGATAGTTATGTCATTTTTTACTAATATTATATATATTGCAGTACTTCATATAGCTATCAGAATGTGTGTTCTAATATTTGGGCTGATTTGACTAAGTTTACTTGTATACATTTCTGCATGCTAACTAACTTACCAGGAAGAAGGAGAAGCTTGAGAGTGGTTGACAACATTGAAGAAGAAAAGTTGAAATCCAGCTGCGATGGGGAAATCATCATGGCACCAAAAGACACAACTGCTACATTGGAGGAGCCACTATTCCAGAGAATATAAGAGTATAGCTTTGGTATATTTCCTCAGCACTCATTATTCTATTGAATCAGTCGTCCAGACTTTATTTTCATATGTCATGGGTTGTTACATTCCCTTTTTCTTCTATGGCGAGATTTAAGTCAGAACTTATCCTTTTGTTTTTAATAAGTGTCAATCCTCTATTTATAGGGATTTGATTGTTAGTTTATAAGTTCAGAGTTTTTGGAAAATATATTGTTGCGTCTTTCACAGCAAGTTACTCTTCTAGTTCTGTACATTGTTCTTATGTTATCAGTTTCTAAAATATAATGAAGTGATTTTGGTTTACCTTCGGTGTTGGTAGTTAGTAGAAGCCAACCAAGGGGGCCCACTTGGGAGGTGGATTAGGTTAGAGTAGAGTAAATTTATTTTTAGCATTTACAGTATTTCAAATAGGATTTTACTGTATTTCTTCCAGCAACATCATACTTCATGAATGTTCCTGAAACACCTGCATGGATAGTTATAGTGTATGATATGAGTTGATAGAATAGATTCAAGTTAAGTTTTCAGTTATTAAAATTAATTCCATTAAGTATTTGAGAGTTTTTCTTTCTGATAGAAATAACATAGATTCCTTTCATGCATTTTTTACTTCCTGCAACATAGGTAGTATGACTCTCTGAGAAACTTAGTGCATATATCGTGCTGACCCATTTCAAGTACATGTACCTGGGTTGATAATTTAAATGCACCTCATGGTGGGAAAATTAATCCTTAGTTTGAATATACTATTCCTAGGAAAGGCTTTGGCATGATTACTAGTACCTATTGTGAGGCGGTTCAATATTTATAGTACTAGAAGTTCCAAACTTGAGGTGAGTGTTATAAAAATTTACTTTTCCTTAATTAGGATATGATTGTTAGTTGTTAATTTAAACTGTTTAAATACTTTCAGCAATACTGTTTAATTTAAGTTGGTTAAATAATTTGAGTAATACTGTTTAATAAGAATGTCATGTGTGCACCTCTAAGTAGGATAAGGAGTTCAATCAGTAATTTTCTTGAGGAACTCCATTATTATCGTCACAACACCCAACAAGCTTCTTCATTAGGATCATCTCCATGGATCCAACCCACACCATAACCTATCAGAGTGCACATCAACTCCTTATGCCACTAGAGGCTCCACACCTTTGTAAACACACCAATGTCCCTCAATCAATCCATTGGATTCAACCATTCAACTTGATCTTTCAATAACCCTTACCTGGATTCTCACTAGCCCTTAATCCTTAGTAGCCCTATTCAATGGGTTTTCCAAGGATAACTCAAATCTTTCCAAAAACACTGAAAAAACTACAGGCATATCTAGATACCCTTTTCCCTGTTCTTCAACATATCTTAGAATCAAATGCTACTCCTTTGGACTAGATGTCCAATCCAGTACATCGTTGCCCTATAATTAGCCCTCATATTACAAAGAAACTACTAAAAAATCACTTCCCCAAACCTATCAACTCTCAAACAAACTTTAGACATTATCTAAATAAACACATTTTCTAGTTTATAGGAGATCCCACCTTATTTCTACACTCTAAATGCCAAACTCTCCTTCCTATGTGCACTAGCCTAGGGATTTCTCAACCAGACCTCTCCAAACACTTCCAGACCCTCTTGGTGGATCCAACACCATTACATGAACATATTATGTCCTTCCAAGTCATAAATGGCAACTCTCCTTTGGGTGGAACTCTCAGACCTTGACTGGTCCGAGCACTAGTTACCGTCACTCAACATTCCCACACAATCAGTGATCAATCTCTTGACTCTCCTGCATATCCCTATAATCACAAACCATATATTTACATATGGTACATGGATAGGATTCTCCCACAAGCCACAATAACCAAAAAAAGTGGGAAATCCTTATGCAATCATTGGAACTTCAAAATAATGACTGTTTGCACACAAAATACTGTTCAAGAACAGTCAGCAAATTTGGATTCTTTGCCTTAAAACTTAAAAAAAAAATACAATATTTGTATAGAGAGGAACAAAAACTTAAACCATGACTATTTGTGGATAGTGAAATCTCCTATATGGTTTTGAGAATCCAATATTTAAAATCATCGTACAATAGGAGAGTTCATTGCCCACAAGACTATTACTGCCCTTTTACATTCAAGAACCAAATCCAAATATTCAAAAAACTATAGGGATCTACGCATACTCCTTAAAAGTGAATTTAAAATATGGAAAAACCTTTTCATATCACTGTTCATCCTTTGGACAAGGACCAAATAACACAAACATAGTCTTCCATGACTGTGACTGTCCTATCATGGCAGTTTTCCTATCTTGGATTCTGTTATTCACCATTTTAATTCTATACATTATCTTGTAAATCTCTCCAATGGAGTTTTTGAAAACTAGGGTTTCTAAATAATATAAAAAATTTAGGGAAATCCAATGCTAGGTTTGAATGTTATTTCCCCTGTATTGACACCTATTTTTATTGTCCCAGATTTGGGAAAATAGTAAGATAAAAAATCATATAGGGCATCCATTTTATCTCCATACTTCACCGTAGATATTCTAATCAGTCTTAAATAAAATTAGATACTACCTAAAAGAATTCCCAATCATTTTCAAACTGAAACTAGTCCATTCATTAAGAGGAAAATGCACAACAATAGTAAAAAATGTGACTGAAACTAAAAGTTGAAGACAAAACAATTTGAATCCATCTTTGCAAAATATTGTTATTCAATAAAGGAGTATATTAAAATTTATTAGTGGTGCTCCTACACTTTTTCACTATTCAACACTTGGAAGATCTCCCTTGAAAGAAACTCTAAACATTCATGAATATCGCCAAGAATGGTGACAGTCAGAATTACATCTGCTGTCTCAAAACAAAAAAAAAAACTCTCTTTTTCTTTGACACCACCACCTCCATTTTTATTCATCCTCTCCATGACTCTTTATATTCCTTTTTGCAGTTACAAAAACTACTTACTTGACCATAAAACCTCCAAACTGACCCTTCATCTTCCTATTACATCTTTTGAGCAACTTTTACAATGTTTCATTTTAACAACTTTTAAGGAAATCAATTAATTGATTACATGATTATGTCAGTATACTAAATGTGACTCCAAATCTATTCAAATGACCTTATAATTTTTATTTATTTATTTCATGACCTTATACTTCCTCGATGAGGTGCTCCTACACTATACTGTTGAGCTTGAAAGTTTTCCAAGTCTCTTGGAAATATGTATGCAATAACCTACAAAAGCAATTGGACTGTGAATCACATCTTTCAACTTTGTCTTCTTCTGTGTCTTAATTTGGGTCTTTTCCTCTTTTCCTTCTTGTATTATTTCACTTCTTGATATCTTTAGTGTACCATCTCTTCAAACTGAGACTCCCATCAATGGAGTTTGCAGTGGCTGCCTAAACGGTGTTTCTCCAGACTCAAGTTTACTCCTCCACGCTGCTCCACAACCAACAACCTTGGCCCCTCACTTGGGAGTCCCTTCCATGCCTCTCTCTATTGACAACACATAATGGACCATCCTCTCTGGTCCTAGATCATCTCCTATGACCCTCTTTCTAGACCTCCATGTCCACCCATCTACAGCGAGTGAATGTGCACCTACAACTATGAAACTTCAACAACAAGAATTAATTACCAAATATTTTTCTCAGCCCAGATCTTTCGATGGTGTTCCAAGGACTTTACTCTTGAACATAAGAAAGGGAAGTTCAACAGGAATGGACATTAATTTTGATCTTTTTTATTTAGAAACTTATGATTGCATTATATTTGTTTCCTTTCATTACCTATGTAATCTAATGTGTTATTTTTTTATTTTTGTAGAAATCTATTGATCATAAACTCAAAGAAGGGGATAAAGTTAATGTGTAAGATCCATATGATGGTGATGTTGTCAGTATTGGGTAGATTCACTCCTTTTCTATTGTACATAGATTCAACTTGAAAGGAAGTGGAGATTAAAATGTAAATATTTTAAAGGTGACAAGTAACGTACCCTTACATTAATAGGATATGTTCACCAAGATGGGGGACCAAAAAGGTGCCAAATACCTTTTTGGCCCCCATCCGCACATAGGGCGCATGCTAGATATAGGGTGCACGCCCCATGGCTTGGAGTACCCAAGCCATAGGGCGCATGCCCTATGGTTTGGGCAATTCAAACCATAGGGCGCGTGCCCTATAGGGTGTGTGCCTTAATTTATTTTATAAAGTGTTTGGGCAGCCACTTTGTAGCTTATTTTTCTTCTCCATAGTCGTGGCTTGTTTTTTTCCTCTTCATAACATCACATACATGATTCATTGTGAGGTTTTCTCCATCAAAGTGAAGCAAAAAATGGCTCCACAACGTCAACAAGGTCAAACCGAAAGAAGAGATAAGTGATTCTATAACCATGAATGCTATTTGTTTTGAAATTTAGGTTTAATTTTTAGTTTTTCTTCAAATTTGATTATCAAAGTCTCTTATCTTAAATTTTATGTTTAATTGGAGTTTTAAAATAGATTTTCTTTTAATTGCTAGGAAGGAATGATGTCCCCACAGAAAATCCTCAACCAAACCCTCTATCTTCTCCTCATGAACAAATGGATGCTGAAAATAACCAACAAAATGAACCCCAACTGCCCTCACCAATTAAAATACCTCCTCTTGGAACACATGAAAACTTGATAAACGAAATAGAAAATGGGAAAACAGAAATAGAATCTTTAATTAGGAGGTTAAAAAATTCTATTGGTACAAATCCTAGAAGGAAAACACTTTCAAAATCATGTGAATTGATCTTGACCCGCGTAGGTTCAGTTAGTGGGAAACTAAATTTATGGCACAAAAAAAGAGAAGAAAAAAAACAATATTATGCAAATAAATTATCATATGAGGACATAAAAAAAAAGAAATCACAAAAGTTGACATTTGCAAACTTTTTAGAAAGCCAGGGGAAATTGAAACTCTTAAACCTACAACAAGGAGGATCCCAATTCATTGGTGCTTTAATGAAGATATAAAAACAAATTTTTGGGACAAATGGTGGATGGTCTTTGATTTCCCTCCCTGTAACAATCATGAGGTTCCTATCTATTTCCTGAGGAAACTCTATTGTGAGTTTCTCTTGAAGGAAGTGCCAAATTATTTTGACTTTCTAGAGTGTCAGGGTAGAGGTGGGGGATCAACATTTGATAGACCTATGGAACATCGTGACCCTAATGCACCCAGGTTTCCCAGTGGCAAGCCACAGGTGGATCATGTTAGTATTCCTTCCAATGTGAAGGAACACATGGAGGTGGACACACTAGGCATAATTAGTGCTATGACACAGACTCTCATTCATTGTGCCACTCTTCTAGTCAAGTGTGACCATGGTCAGTCTGTGAGGGGTCATTTTTGTCATTCTTGTGGATCCCTATGCACATTTGGTACTACTGAGAGAGAGGAAGAGGACGATGGACTAATGCTTGATGATTTTCTCAATACAACATTTGGCATTGATACACAGGTAAATATTTGCAAGTTAATTAAATTTATTTGATCATATTTCATTTTTAAATGAATGAATTTAAATAAATTAGTATCTATTGTTTATGATGAAAATTTAGGGAGCGAGTATCGGTGGCAGTGGGAATGATCACCCAGACACTTTATACACTACCACGTCAACTCCACAAGTATGTATCAAATAAAACATTTTTTAAAGTATACATTTGATTATTCTATAATTATATGGATGTTTGTCTCATAACTTATTATGCATGTACATTAGTTCACTGCTGGGCCATCGATGTTGATTGTAGACAGTGAAGGGCCTCATTCACATTTTGTTGAGGTATGTTTATTTTCATGTTAATTTGATTTACTTGATTAAATTTAATTAATAAATGAATGAATAACTAAATTAGTAGACAAATTATGATCAAAATCCTGAGGCAATGTTGTCATGACAATGATCACATTCCTTCACCTACCTTTGTGATGACATCATGTAGTCCACATGTATATATTTAATAATGCATTATAATTAACAAGTCAGTGGTTTGTTCTTATATTAATTATTGTCTTATAAATTACCATACATGTGCACTAGTTTGATGCTGGAGCTACAACATTGACACCGCACATTGAAGGATGCGGTGGCACGTTCACAGAGGTATCATTTATTAATTAGTGGGGTTGTAAAATATTATAGGTATTCCTGATAACTACATAATACTCTTGTTGTTTCATTTTCAGTTAATGATAGCGGAGACTCCTCCTTTTGTCCATGATAGTTTGAATCATGGTGTAGTTGTAGCTATAGCTAGTTATGATGCATTGACCGAGGTATGAAAGAGATAACTTAATTAGAATTGTTATTTTAATAGTTTATATTGAATTTTTAATGATATTAATGTATGTATCTTAAATAATATTTTGATCATTGTTGTAGGGACTCATTACTCCAGATCGTCAGTGTGCCCCTTCGGTAGATGTACATAGAGACTATTTGTTAGAGGTAAGAAAATACTCTATTTTATGTCATCCTATAATTAAATTTCTATGTATATTAGCTATTGATGTTTATACTTGTTATTTTATCAGTTCAAGTTGCAGAAGAGTTTAGACAGGAGGACTAGTGAGTGCACTCGCAATAGTACTGTATCTGCATCGACGCGACGATCGAAGGTAGCCCAGGATTTGTTTTCTTCACCTTCTAGAAAATGACTATATTAGGGATAGTCATTGTACGCCAATATAGCATTACTGGACATATTTTTATATATTGTATAAGTGACATGTTCTATATCCATTTAGCTTTCATGGTGCCAATTTAACATTATTGGACATATTTGATCTATGACATTATTGGACATATATATTTTTCTTCACGCTCTACGAATATATCATGTGTATTGATGTAACTACTTTAGGTTTATATGGATGTCTTATGCTTTGTAAATTTCTTATCTTATATTTATGTTTGCACTTGTATCTATGTATATTGTTACTGAATAATTCATACTTGATGAGAATATGCATGTTTCATTTCATAAACCTAGACTCATAATTTTCATTCCAACACCTTAATAAAATGATAATAGTTCAGATAAGAGAAAAAAATATCAATCTTACCCAATTTTAGTCCTATTGGAGCATTTTGACCACTTGGACCTATTTAGGGCACTACAAGAATGTTAAGAGATGCATCTGTACATTGTGGTCCTGAATGTTCGAATGAGTTGTGAAGCATAAAAAGGTTATTCTTAGCATTTACACATCAAATTGAATGTGTTGGTGGAGATGGTTTGATATCAGGATGAACGGTTTTCAAAATATGTAATGTTTCAACATTCAACTGCACAACATTGCACGTTTTTGCATCAACTGAGATTGGGTGGAAAAATGAAAATGGAAGTGAATCTCCAAAATCTGAGATAGGTTATTGTAGGCCTCCATGACACGGTCTTGTAGCACTTGATGGCTCATCGATACCCCTCGGGAGCTCCGAGAAATGGACTACTGAATATCAGTAATTTTGTTGCCTGGTGCACCGTGAGGGACACTTGGCTCCATAGCAGTCGGCAATGTTTGAGCCTCTTTTCCTCTATGGAAGGGTCATTCCTAGCATTAACCTAACATTTTGGAGTTGTTGGTAGAGACGGTTTGAAGCCATGATGAGCGGTTTTTAAGACATGCAATGTGTCAGCATTCAATTGTGCAACATTGCATGTTTTGGCATCAACCGAGATTGGGTGGGAAAATGAAAATGGAAGTGAATCTTCAAAATTAGAGATAGGTTATTGTAGGCCTTTGTGACACGGTCTTTAGCACTTGATGGATTGTCGATACCCCTTGGGAGCTCTGAGAAATGGACTACTAAATATTAGTAATTTTGTTGCCTGGTACACCTTAAGGGACACTTGGCTCCATAGCAGTCGGCAATGTTTGAGCCTCTTTGCCTCCATGGTAGGGTCATTCCTAGAATTCACCCAGCATTTTAGAGTTGTTGGTGGAGACAGTTCGAAGCCATGATAAGCGGTTTTCTAGATATGCAATGTGCCAGCATTCAATTGCGCAACATTGCACATTTTGGCATCAACCAAAATTGGGTGGGAAAATGAAAATGGAAGCAAATATCCAAAATCCAAGATAGGTTATTGTAGGCCTCTGTGACATGGTCCTGTAGCACTTGATAGATTGTTGATACCCCTTGGGAGATCTGAGAAATGGACTACTGAATATCGACAATTTTGTTGCCTGGTGCACCTTGAGGGACATTTGGCTCCATAGCAGTCAGCAACGTTCGAGCCTCTTTGCCTCCATGGTAGGGTCATTCCTAGCATTCACCTAGAAATCCAAAGCTGTTGGTGGAGATGGTTTGAAGCCACAACAAGCATTTTTTAATATATGCAATGTGTCAGCATTCAACTACGCAACATTACAAGTTTTGGCATCAACCGAGATTGGGTGCGCAAATGAAAATGGAAGTGAATATCCAAAATATAAGATAGGTTATTTTATAACTCTATGAAATGGTCTTGTATCACTTGACAGCTTGTCCATACCCCTTGGGAGCTCCGAGAAACAGACTACTAAATATCAGCAATTTTGTTGCCTTGTGCACCTTGAGGGACACTTGGCTCCATACTAGTCAGAAATGTTCAAGCCTCTTTGCCTCTGTAGTAGGGTCATTCCTAGAATTCACCCAGAATTATAAATATATTGGTAGAGATGGTTTGAAGCCATGATGAGCGGTTTTCAATATATGCAATGTGTCAACATTCAACTGCGCAACATTTCACATTTTGGCATCAACCGAGATTGGGTGGGAAAATAAAAATGGAAGCGAATATCCAAAATCTAAGATAGGTTATTGTAGGCCTTTGTGACATGGTCTTGTAGCACTTGATGGATCATTGATACCCCTTGGGAGCTCCAAAAAATGGACTACTAAATATTGGTAATTTTGTTTCCTGGTGCACCTTGAGGGACACTTGGCTCCATAGCAGTCGACAACGTTCGAGCCTCTTTGCCTTCATGACAGGGTCCTTCCTAGAATTCACCTAGAAATTTAGAGCTATTGGTGGAGATGGTTTGAAGCCATGATGAGCGGTTTTGAAGATATGCAATGTGTCAGCATTCAACTGCACAACATTGCAAGTTTTGGCATCAACTAAGATTGGGTGGGCAAATGAAAATGGAAGCGAATCTCAAAAATATGAGATAGGTTATTGTAGAACTCCATGACACGGTCATGTAGCACTTGATGGATCATTGATACCCTTCAGGAGATATGAGAAATAGACTACTGAATATTGGTAATTTTGTTGCCTGGTGCACCTTGAGGGACACTTGGCTCCATAACAGTCGACAAAGTTTGAGCCTCTTTGCCTTCATAGTAGGGTCATTCCTAGAATTCAATCAGAATTTTGGAACTATTGGTGGAGATGATTTGAAGCCACAATGAGCATTTTTTAAGATATGCAATGTGTCAGCATTCAACTGCGCAACATTGCACATTTTGGCATCAACCGAGATTGGGTGGGAAAATGAAAATGGAAGCAAATCTCCAAAATCTAAGATAGGTTATTGTATGTGTTTGTGACATGGTTCTGTAGCACTTGATATATTTTCAATACCCCTTGGGAGCTCTAAGAAACAGACTACTGAATATCAGTAATTTTGTTGCTTGGTGCACCTTGAGGGACACTTGGCTCCATAGCAGTCGGCAACGTTTGAGCCTCTTCACCTCCATGGTAGGGTCATTTCTAGCATTCACCTAGCATTCTAGAGATTTTGACAGATATGGTTTAAGATAGTTTATTGTAGGCCTATGTGACATAGTCCTATAGCACTTGACGGATTGTTGATACCCCTCAGGAGATACAAGAAATAGACTCATGAATATCGACAATTTTGTTGCCTGGTGCACCTTGAGGGACACTTGGCTCCATAGTGGTCAACACCATTCAAGCCTCTTTGCCTCTGTGATAGGGTCATTCCTAGCATTCAACTAGCATTTTGGAGCTGTTGGTGGAGATGGTTTGATGCCACGATGAGTGGTTTTCAAGATATGCAATGTGTCAGTAATCAACTGCGAAACATTGCAAGTTTTGGAATCAACCGAGATTGGGTGGGCAAATGAAAATGGAAGTGAATCTCCAAAAACCAAGATAGGTTATTATAGGCCCCCATGACATGATGTTGTATCATTTGATGGATCATTGATACCACCTTGGGAGATCTTAGAAATGGACTACTGAATATCGATAATTTTGTTGCTTGGTGCACCTTGAGGGACACTTGGCTCCATAGCGGTCGACACCGTTCAAGCCTCTTCACCTCTATGAGAGGGTCATTACTAGAATTAAAATAGCATTTTGGAGCTATTGGTAGAGATGGTTGGATGCCATGATGAGCATTTTTCAAGATATGCAATGTGTCAGTAATCAACTACGCAACATTGGAAGTTTTGGCATCAACCAAGATTGGGTGGGCAAATGAAAACAGAAGAGAATCTCCAAAAAATGAGATAGGTTATTGTAGGCCTCTATGAAATGGTCTTGTATCACTTGAAGGATCATCAATACCACATTAGGAGATCTAAGAAATGGACTACTGAATATCAATAATTTTGTTGCCTGGTGCACCTTGAGGGACACTTGGCTCCATAGCGGTCGACAATGTTCTTCGCCTCTTTGCCTCCGTGACAGGGTCATTCCTAGCATTCAACCAGCATTCAAAATTTTTTGGTGGAGATGGTTGGAAGCCATGATGAGTGGTTTTCAATATTTTTAAATGATTTAAATGTGCGGTTTGATAGTTTAAATAATTTTTTTGTAAATACATATATACAAAGAATGTGCTAGCATGAAACATGACAATAAACTTAACATATATTTCTAGGATTTGTAAGTTAAACATATTTTTTTTAATTAATGATGAAAAATATGTTTACAACCCAGCTCATTAGGAGCACCAGAAGGAAAGAGCTGAGAAGAGAAAACCTCTAGTATTGCCCCAAAAAATAGAAGAGGAAATTTGTTATTAAATCTTACAAACTTCCCGTTATACATACGGGGTAATGCATGAGCAATTTACAGTCCACCCAATGTGGATACAAGGGAATTAATTCCTTTACAAATATACATGTTATATGCACATGCATTCAACTAGATTTGACATTACAAAATTTTAGATTCACTTTTAGTCCAATGAACTAGCTGGATCTTCCCTACCCTTTATTGTCTCAAGTATTGCCTTGTGGTCTAACCCGTGAACCTTCCAAATAGTTTTATTATGCGGCTTTCCTCCATATTTGGTCAAATGGACATTTGATGCAATGACAAGGTTGGAATAATGAAGGATCTTCCTATGTATCTCCCAATCCTTGAACAACCACAACCTAGGGTTCTTCATATAATACCATCTAAGCCATGTACCAGTTACAACCACTGCTCCTGTAGGGTATTCTAAACCTTCATCATCTGTAACCGAGTGATCCAATTTCTTTTTGGCCTCAACACAATGACACAAACAATAATCTATCCCTTCGTCATTGTCTTCAGGTGCAATAACAACAAAAACATGGTCTGCAATGATATAAGCATAACAAGGAGATTAATTCAATGAATACTTATGATAAAGTACTCAATTTGAGAGTATTTACATGAGTTGACAATTTACCTAGTTGCACTAGATCAGACAAATGGTCAAAGTCAATGGATGACTCCATTTGTGTCATTTGCAATGCTGCTAGGGGATGATAGGAGTCAAGTAGTCTCAAAATTCATCTAGACCATTCGTCAACCCATTCCTTTGACTCACACCCATCCCAATCTTCATCTGTGCATGATGAACAAAAGCATGCCATATGTCGCATGTGGATGATACATGAACTTGTTAGCACTTTTTCTTGCAACACTTACCTAATGATGATAGTATACCTTGTATACTCAGATGCAACCTCTTTTAGGCAAGAGAAAGGCTAATTTCTAAGGATTGGATAATATCCTTCTTTTTTGAGCTCCACAGACTCAGGAAGGTTTTACCTTTTGAAGATTATTGACATCTCAATCTATTTATTTGGTGGATTATTTCATTCACTAGTTATGAACCTAAAACCTCACTATAACAACTTATAAAACACTTTAGAGATTGCAATGACTAGTTTGAAACAGAGTATTATAAGCCAGGCTATGGTTTTGAGAACATAAACCAATGAGACAAGGATTTGCATCCTTCTTCCTTTTGTCTTTAGGAGGGATAACCTAATGATTCACTATCTAAAGAATCAACAAAGTGGACAATATCCTGTTGATATAAGTCCTTGATGAGTTCAGCTCATATATTTTAGTAACAGGCATGCTAAAATAATTTTGAATGTTTTGAAAACTTAGATGATGATAGATTATCATACCAAGACCTAGATTAGTGCCTATTATTTGGGTTACAGAGTCAAAAACTTAAAGTTTCACAAAAATAAAATACTGTAAGCTGCCTTACAACCTACATACAATTAGGATAAGTTGCCTTACAAATTATCTAATTACCTCTAGAATACTGTATCAAATCTTTAAATACTGATATGCTTCCTAAAACTACTCACAAAGCTTAGTTCTTTGTATGAAAGAAACTTATAAGTAATTAAATAGTCACCTTGTAACCAAAATGCTTCAGAGTGCCTTACAATCTTAAGCATAAAAAATCATACACAGGAAATAAAGAGACAACAATAGAGAAGAGTAAAATTGCACAGTATTTTATTGATGTAATCCTTCTTTCATACATGAAAAAGCTTTGATGCTTGAAAGAACACAGACACAAATTTAGAAAGACTGATTTTTATAATATATTTTCATCCTCCTTATTTACAACTCTCTTCTATATATATATAGGTCTTTAACCATCTTGGAATCCTTTTCAAAAGGATGCTACAAGCTTTGGATGGTCTCAGAAAACCTAATCCTAAAACTACAGAAGAGAAAAAAAGAAAGAGAGAGAAGAAGCGGTGGAATGACCAAGTCAAAAAGATGAAAACAGATATTCTTTGTTCTTATTCCGATCTAGCGACTTCAATCTGATAGTATACATAGTAGATGGTAGTAGTTATGTCGAGTCTGGATGACCGTGCTTTTATATTCACCTACATTCTCCTTTTGCAATAACTGTCCTCTTCTTCTTCAATAGTGAGGCACCAAGTAGTCATCCTTACTCATCGTCCAAGATTTCTTCTTCAATTGCTGGCTTCTTTCTCTTGGGCGTGGTCATCAATTCCCATGCTTTCACTTCATCATCTGATGGCCACTTGAAGTCCTGAGTGCTCTGTATTTGGACCTTTTGCCTATCCCATCTAGCATCAGTGATATTCTTGACATCTACTAGAAACTTGTTGATGTCAGTTTCTGCCTTGAAAGCTTCATCCAATATTTTATTAAGCCATCAATGTCCACATCTGTCCCTAAAATAAATGCCTCATCACTAGGCATTTTTCTGTCAAATTCACTCCTCCAAGCATCTAAGGCCTTTACTTGATCATCATCTCCCCTTAAGGAAGGAATAAATCTATTAAAATTATCAGAAAAGAGGCTTAATTTTACCTCAATTTGATTCAATTTGCCTTTAAAGAATGAGAGAGAAGTATTAACTCTTTTGATCTCATCTTCAACTTCTATCACTATTTCTGGAAAATCTGATCTCAGGGCTTGCAAAGATGTTAGCTTCTCAAATAATTGCACCCTAATAGACCACTTAGTAAAATAGGGGTTTAGGATAGCCAGATGCCCCATCACCTCTGTATGCAAAGCTGGCAACTTGTTATAAGCATTGAGTACAACATCAGTTTTATCTTTTAGAATTTCAATTCTATGTTGTAACACACCTTTTAATGCTCTTAAAGCAATTGTATTTCCTTTCTCTTCCTCAGCGTTTTCCTCAACCACGTCTTCAGACTTTGCCTTATCTTCAATTTGCAAGGGCTATGGTTGCATGGGCACATACATCACCTCAGGCTTCTCTTCCAATTCTTTCATTAATCTCTTTATCACCTGATCTTTCTAGTGTACTTGTATTTGGCATAATTCTCTATCTTTTGCCAATGCACTGGTTTCTTCTAACAATGTGCTACACTTATCAGACAATTGTTTAGTTTTGTCCTCATTCAAGTGAGCCCAGTGTGTCATGATTTGGGATATTTCAAAATCCCCTGTATTTTACATTGTCCACACCATCTGACTACCCACCATATTTTCTTGGATATTCACCACTTGGGGATTTTGATCTTTTGTGCATAGGCTCCACATTGCAAAGGCTTGAGACTTTGGGCTATACCCAAATCCCTTTATCACATCTCCCATCTGAACTTCACTAGCCATTTTGAGATCTAGGTATTTTCTAATTTGGTCAATGATGAAGGCAAATGCTAAATCCAAGCCCTCATCCAATAATATTCCACTGCCTAGCACCAATATCCTCACCTCCTCTGGTGAGATGTCCTTACTTTCAGGATCATAAGTTTGCAGAGCCACCAATGCCTCATTTTTTATGGTCTCCTTGCCATCAACTGTCAGTTGAGCTCTTATCTACTCCTTCTTGTACCATCTCAGGAAGTCTTTAAACTCCTCAGTTTTGACAAAGTTGTCATCATTCAAAAATTCTTGCTGATGGATTAATCTGTCATCAACACAGGCCTTGAGAGTCAATTCAACCTCATCCTCCAAATTAGGCCATTGTTTTTTGCCTTCCCTAATTGCTTTCCTTAGGTTATGATCATATAACCTATTGCCAGGTACTAGGGCTTTAGCTTTATCCCTTTTCTTATTTTGCCCTTCAATTGAGGGTTGACCTATTTCTAATTTCTTCCTCTTAGTAGTAGGCTCTTCTACATCATCTGGTTGAGTCACTATTGTCAAATCCACAATGTGGCCCTCTGTTCCTTGCAGCTGTGGCACTTCAGCAATATCTTGCTGTGGTGGAGCATACCTAGTGGGATGTGCATAATCACTGTCACTACTACTGCCATATTCAGACTCTGAGTGATCAGGTCCTTGGGCACCTTTTTTGTCAAGAATAGTATCAAGCTATTCTGTGAGCACATAATAGTTGTCTATCATGGCTTTAATCTTGTCAAAATATGGGAGATCAGGGTAAAAACCCCCAAAAGCCATCCCATTTCTCTTTATTTGTCTTTCAAGATTTAACGACTCTTGAATCCTCAATCTCCTTGTCTGAATGTCATCTTCATCCAAGATGTTTCTTGTTGCATCTTCCTCTATGCATTCATAGTGAACATTAGTATTGGGGATTGTAGGAGTATAAAATCTTCTCACCCCTGCCATAAAACCTTCTGGGTCAATATATCTATAAGGGGCTACCCCCATTCTGTATCCTTCCAACCATTGGCCCACTGCATCAATAGCACCTTTGCCAATTGTAAAATTAAAGATTCTAAATTGCCTAGGGGTCAAAGTCCCCTTTTTATGTGGCACAAAATGCTAATTGTCTGTCAACAATAGCTGCCATATAAAATCCATTGCAGCCACTCTTGCTGGTACATAATATGGTAAGAGATGAGGTGGATGAATACACCCATATACCCTGATGATTGTATAATTTTATTCTAAAAAGAAATCACCCCAATTATGCTTTCCTTCCCATTTATTTGTGTAGTCACATGGCCTCAGCAGTTGCATAATCTTTAGTGGAACTCTTGTCCTGCTAATGCCTAGACTTTGTACTATTGGATATACAATCCAATTCTAAAAAGCACAATAATCACAGTCCTTGGACGTGTAATTCCAAACCCTCACCCAAAATTGGATAGGATTTGGTCCTTCCTGGTAAAACCTCTAAGGGGATAAATTATCCAAATCCATGATTACAAAATTGAAATGCAACAAGAGATGCATAAGAATGGAGTAGTGAAAGAACTTGGGCTCCTTCTCCTTGGGGTCTTTCATCTTCTTTTGAGTTACAATGAAACCCTCATGCATTTCATCATTGATATGCTGAATGTAATCATAACTAGTATTGGAGTGGACCTCTTGTAGGTCCAACACCATCATCAAAATTCCTGCACTGATCTTCTTTGCATCACCATCTATCCCTAGCACTCTACATAGGGCATAGGCAACATACTTGATGTAGAAGTGTAAATCCTTGTAATAATATGGGCTGGTCCCCGACATAGGATCTAAGTACTTCCTCACTTCTTTCAGCATATGTTTCAGCAACTGGCCTCTAGCAATACCAAGCTTCAAAATATATCTCTGTTGCTACTTTGTCATGTCAATTCTGGTAGACATAGTGCTGTATAAGCCCAAGGCTTGCATACAAGAATTTCTGTTTAAAATTAGTAGGGCAGTGCCATCATTCCTTTTGATTGTTTTGGACAAAACATCATAATGACTGGCCAGGTCTAGGAACAAGTCTACATCTACGTAGACATTAGGAGCAATTAATCTGGCTAAACCACAGGTCCAAGGGTTTGACACTGGAATAGCCTTATCAGAATTCTTATAAAAATAATTGAAAAGTGAAAAACCTGTTGTTCCTAGAGTGTCAGCATCTCGTATATCTTGATAATCATCAATGAGCACATTTGCATTTGCTCTTTTGTTCTGAGTCAAACCAGGAAGCAGTCTGAGGAATTCATCTGAATAATTTACTTTTCCCTTGGCCTCATCTTCTACCTTTTCACTTCCACCACTGGTCAAGGCTACATTGACCGCTCTGCTCATGTTTATAGTGCTTGAATCTCCCTTTCTTTATCGATATTGAAACAAATCTATCTCTGAGATTCACTTACTACTCTGTGCACAATTCTCTAAAAATAATGAGCTTTAAGAAACAGAAAACCTTGCAATTCTCTGAATTTTCTCTCTGTTAGATTTACTTAGCTTTTCTCATTTTGGAATTCTAAAATCAAGATGAATGCAAATGAATACACAATCAGCTCCTTATAGTAACTTCTCGAAGTACACAGCTCATGATTTTGAGAACATCAATTCTATTTTTAATTCAACATACTATGAACATGATTGAAAACCTAGCCGTAGTTCTATGAGCGTGACAAGAAATCAAATTCATAAAACTGAATCCTCAGAAAAACCTTACAAAATTCAAATGAGCTGACATGTCTTCCTGGGATTGGCCAACTTTCATACATCTCAACTACCCTTTTCTGCACAGTAATCAAAATCTAAGCCTCTGATTGGTCGATGAGTGATTCATACTATCATATCTGATACTGCCACCTTTTCTCAAAATTTGGTATCAAGCGACCATGCAACTGCACTTATTTTCTCTATCGCTGACCCCAGTTCTTAACCCATGATTTCTCTGGAGACATAGAGAGTACACAACTTTCCTTACTTTTGCTAACCACAGTCATCATTTGGTGATCACACGACAATGAAGAAATCAAAGTCACCAATGGTTATCACTAACCCACATTCTTTTCTGAGACTATGCAACTAACTGTCACTTTTAACTTTTATGGCTATCTCTCAGTCGCCAAATGTTTTCTTTCCTTTGCAAGACTGTGCGACTGCCCTTAGTTGCCCGATCACAGAATACAAATGCTAAGTATTAAAAATTCTTGAGACAACGCGACAGGTACCTTGCCCTTTACTTTATATGATGACTTCACGACATACCCTTAGCCGCTGAGTCGCGAGGACTTTTCCCTTTGGGCTCTTTTATTCTCAGACTTGGCGACCACCGTAGGATCTTTCAATGACTTCATCTGATGGCTATCGTGCAATCACCAAGAAATCACTTATACCTTTAAAATCTTCTGAGACTTTGTGACAAACAGAAGCCCTTAATGAGTCTCATAGTCCCTGAATGAGTTTTTACCTTTTGGCAATCATGCGATCATTCTTTGAAATCCACTTACCTTCTGACACATGTCTCATCACGTATTGAAACCTAAGTTATCTCTTGAATCTAGTGACAGCCCAACTGTGCTTGATCCCAAACCATAAAAGGTTAGTCGCAAGGTCTCATAAGATTTAACTTAACTAGCATCCTTTCTAGAGACTGTGCGACTAAAGATTTTACATCATACTTTACCTCAGACCCATTTAGCGATTGCACAACACAAAGAGATCGCAATGTCTTGTGATAAATCCTTGACTGATAAAAATTTCTTGCGACCTCCCGACCTATCTGTGGGCCCCTTCATATATTGCTGGCCTGTTTAATGATCCCGTGACTATGTGATACAACTAAATCGCAAAGTCTGGGAATGAAAAAGGAATATTCTAAAGTTACATGAGACTACACGACACAAGCTAATCGCTAAGTCTGGGAGAAAAAGGGAATATGCCCTTTAGGTTATGTGACTAAGTGATCAGATTTAACACATGACTTAAGTGAACCAAAAAGGTAACTGTGAAACATAAGCAAAAAAGACCTAAGGGTTTCTTTTCAAATTGGAAGACCAAATAAGAGCTAGGGTTTCAAGGTTTTTGCTTATTCTCACAGGTTTAGACTTGAAAACCTGAAAACTTTGATAGGGAAAAGGAATAAGGATTGAGAGAGCTTTTCTTTAAACGTGAGAACAGAGAGAAAAAACCACAAAACTTAGGGAAACAAGCAAAAACCTAGAATACAACCAATATAAATTTAATTGGAGCTTCTAAAAGAGTGTAGCTCACTTGATCCTGTTAATGTACAACAATCCTCATATGGTGTAATGTTAGTTTCATCCATCAACCAAAAAAATCTATGAACCATAGACTCACCTTCATTACCTGGACCCATTGTAGCATTACACCACTGGATGATACATCTTGCATCTAACAATGTTGCTTGTTCTTTGTACTTTAATTCTTCATGTGCTAATGCCCTTTTTATACATGCACTTGCACCATCGTGCTCTCCCTTTCCATGACCGACCTCTATAAAATTCCACATATATTGAATACCAGTGTTCATATGCATCCTTCTCAACCAATAAAATATTTGAGAATTCTTGAATTGTGACGCACAATTGTCTGACCATATGATGTGTTGACCATATGATATGCTCCTATTACTCAAATCACCATAAAATAGATGAAAGAAATCGTGTACAAACTCTGTAGAATGTGAAAGATCATCGTTGATGTAAAAATGATACTCCCTCAATATCTTCCTATTCTCCTCTGCACTTTTAGGTGAATTCATAAATGCTATATGAACAAATATAGCAACTTTTTGAGAGCTATAATACTTTGCTTGCACCTCATTTTGTGGTTGTAGAGTGTAGTTCTATGTGAAGTCGACAACTGAAATAATGGTATCAAGGGGGAATGTGTCCTTGCATAACTTGAATTGCATATCCAACCATCAAGCTCTATGTGTATGCCTTGCATACTCATACACAATTGGAAAATATTGCAAACTACCACAATCTATGCATGTACCATTCAAGCATGCGAGCTTGTAAAATTTTTGTCCATCCGTTCTTTCACATAAAATTATAGTAATTAATTCCCTTGAATATGTAGGTGGGTCTTTTATGTTACAATCCTGCAAAACATTGTTAGAATGCAAATCTACACATATATGCTTATAAACATCAAAATGGTTAGAAAATTCAATATGTACCCTACAACAAGAAGTTGTGCGTGTGTGATTTATCTTCACATAAAAGGGTTTAGCCATTTCAAAATATCTTTGACTAATTTTAAATTGAGGATACGTATGTATAAATTTTGCAAAGAATTATGTCTGAGTTGAATCCAAAAAATGTTTCGGATGTGGAATGCAGATTCGGCTACCAATCCTCCTTCTTACAACATATTTTTTATTGGGAGATACTCATGTGTTATTCTTCCAAAAGTCTTCAATGATAGATTTTAAAGCTTCAACAATTGATTTATCCTTCCGCGGTAGTTTACCAGAAAATGCCCATAACTCATTGTTATTTGGATCTTCCACTCCTTGACGCCTTCCCACAGATCTCATTAGAGACTTTCTACTTATTTTCAATGCTTTGCTTGTCTTTCTAATGAGTCAAGATTTCATTTGAGTGCTTACTATTGTTGATGTAAGTACATGTCATGTGACATTACTATCTTTTGTGCATGATGTAGAACCCACACTCTCATTTATAGTCATTAGATTCTTTGCAATAGATTTTTCACTTGACTCTTCCATCGTTCTTAGCCCAAGAATCTTCATGACGGGCCTAAATTGTAGATTTATCATCATTTGAACAAATAGTTGACATTTTCCTGTCATATTTAAATTCTCAAAAAATAATCTCCAAATATGGTTAGCATTTCTTTGACAAGTACGCTTGGGAATCTTGTCAGGCATTAGTTGAAAAATGTTAGTATCAATATCAATCAAATATTTTGGCTTTCTGTAAATTATTCTAGGAGGCGTTTTCAACTGTTGAGTGACATCAACATTATGACCATCAACAACATTATGTATCAATTGTGTACCTTCAACCGAAGTTGACATGCCTTCAAATTTAGATGTGAAACATGGATCCTCACCAACTTGAGATGTTAATGGTGTGCCTTCAACATGAAATGATGTTGTGCCTACACCTTCAAATATAGATAATGGTGTGCCTTCAACATGACACAATGTCATGCCTACACCTTCGGATGTAGATAATGGTGTGCCTTGAACATGATACAATGATGTGCCTTCAAGATGATACAAGGGTGTGTCTCCAACATTGGATGGTGGTGTCTCTTCAACTTGGGAACTCATAGATGATGTGCCCACATCTTAATAATTCAATTGTCTTGTTGCACGTAAGTTTCTCATCTATTGCCTTTTTGTTTCCAATTCCAATTCTCTCTTAATTTTTATGGATGTTTCATGTTCCTCATCCAAAGACAAATCTTCTTCTATGGTATGCAATTTTTTTTGTTCACGAAGTTGTCTCATTCTTTCCATTTTATTCTCTTTGTCTCTTTCATGTTCTTCTGGTGTTAGAGTCTTTGCTCGTTTCCTTGGAATGATGATGATTTCTACATATGAATTCATTACAATTTTGAAACAATTATATTAATCTATTACAAGAAGTAAAACTTTATAATATCAATCTAAATTATATTAACTCAAAATATAATAGAAAAAGACTCTTGATTCACAATTCACATGTAAAAATGACTCTTTATCCATATCATCTCAATGCATGTACAAATAGAATCTTTATTCACAATTCACATGTAAAAAATAAAAAACTTGCCTCAATGGATCACTTTCAGTGAAGATTGATTGACTTTCATTCTTCGATGTTGACTTATGAACAAAAATGTGTTGCAAATTGATAGAATATACTTGTTTGTGATTTTCAACACCATGAAAAGTGAATATTTATCAAGCAGACTGTAAAAAATAGACAAAAACAGTAAAAAGTGGGCCTCTTTCATGAGTTTCTTAACTTCATTACCATTTTTTGTGTTCTTAGATAGGGCGCATTCCCTATAGGGCGTACGCCCTATGATAGACACAATAAAAGATAGAGAGAGAGAGAGTAAATATTAGGGGTCATAAGGTGTCTTAAGGGGTGCATCTTAAGACACCTTAAGACCCGTTAGGAAGTCAAAGAGTATGTCTTAGGGGTCCTAAGGTGTCTTAAGGGGACTTAGGACCTATTAATGGGTCCTACGACCCCTTATGACATGTTACGACCCATTATGAAGCCTAAGAGCATATCTTAGGGGTTGTAAGGTGTCTTAAGGGGTCCTAAGACCCATTAATGGTTCCTACAACCCCTTATGACACCTTAAGATCCATTAGGAAGCCTAAGAGTACATCTTAGGGGTCCTAAGGTGTTGTAAGGGGACTTAGGACCTATTAATGGGTCCTACAACCCCTTATGACATGTTATGACCCATTATGAAGCCTAAGAGTACATCGTAGGGGTCGTAACATGTCTTAAGGGGTCCTAAGACCCATTAATGGTTCCTAAAACCCATTATGACACCTTAAGACCCATTAGGAAGCCTAAGAGTACATCTTAGGGGTCCTAAGGTGTCTTAAGGGGACTTAGGACCTATCAATGGGTTCTACGACCAGTTATGGCATGTTATGACCCGTTAGGAAGCCTAAGAGTGCATCTTAGGGGTCGTAAGGTGTCTTAAGGGGTCCTAAGACCCATTAATGGTTCCTACAACCCCTTATGACACCTTAAGGGGTCATAAGACCTATTAATAAGACCTACAACCCCTTATGACACCTTAAGACCCATTAGGAAGCCTAAGAGTACATCTTAGGGGTTGTAAGGTGTCTTAAGGGGACTTAGGACCTATTAATGGGTCCTACGACCCCTTATGACATGTTACGACCTATTACAAAGCCTAAGAGAACATCTTAGGGATTGTAAGGTGTCTTAAGGGGTCCTAAGACCCATTAATGGTTCCTACAACCCCTTATGACACTTTAAGACCCATTAGGAAGCCTAAGAGTACATCTTAGGGGTCCTAAGGTGTCATAAGGGGTCTTAGGACCTATCAATGGGTTCTATGACCCCTTATGACATGTTACGACATGTTAGGAAGCCTAAGAGTGCATCTTAGGGGTCTTAAGGTGTCTTAAGGGGTCTTAAGACCCATTAATGGTTCCTACAACCCCTTATGACACCTTAAGGGGTCCTAAGACCTA
>MU224133.1:1927939-1963757 GCA_018584345.1 Thuja plicata | reverse complement strand
GATTTGATCTTTTTGATTTGAACTATACAATTGAAAAATCAATTGCATAATTTGATTAATCCCTTTAGGCTTTGCATTTAATTATTTGATTTCATGATTATTTGATCTTTTAATTTGATTTGATTTTGTCCATTTGATTTGCATTGAGATAAGATTTTAAGGCATTTGACTAAGATTTATAGTTTGGAATGTTTGAGATACACTTGGTCAATTTTAGGTGTCTACAAGTTGTAAATAATGTTTACTTGCTATAGGTACTGTGTGTATCTTAGCAAGGGGTTATGTAATTATTTGTGCATTGGGAAAGTCTTAATTGGGAGACCTAATTGCTTATTGTAAACATGTATAAAAGAAAGTTGTTCTATTTTGTGGAGAGTGTGGTAACAACAAAGTGTGGAAGCTACGAGCTTGTTTGTGTGAAGTCTGCTCGATGTAGAGTAGAGGTTGTGATTAAGAGACTTCATTAGAACTAATCAAGCAAAGATAGTTCATTGAATTGTATATATCATATACACTTGTATTTCAGACAGTAAGTACTGAAGGTGGATTTAACCTTCTTTAGGCAGTGTGCCTGGGTAGTGAGCCTATTGTTACTCTTGAATTCTAATAGGGTCTATCCTTTAACATGGACTATGTACTATAATGCATTAATAATCTCCTACCAAGGCTTAATATTTTGGAAGGGATACTATACTCTTAGTACACTATTTGTGGGTGCTAATTCCCATGGGGGTTTTACCTTTAACAAGGTTTCCTCGACAATAAATGATTGTGTTATGGTGTTGCATTTACTGTGTTATCATTTGGATTAAAGTTTTGGTTTATAATGTTTAATGTTTAATAAGCTGTCTCACAACTGATTCACCCCCCCTCTTAATTGTGTTGGTGGACTGTTATTCTTACCAATGTTATGACACAATAAGGGTTGTTAAGAAATATTATGTCACAAAATGTCCTAATAAGTGGTCCTAGGTGTCTTAAAAGGTCATAGAAAGTACTAAGGGGTCCTAAGATAACATTTTAACACGTTTAGGAATCTTATGTCATAAATGGTCCTAATAAGGGGTCCTAGGTGTCTTAAAGGGTCTTAAGGGTTCTTAAAATTTTTATGTCACAATAGGGGTTGTTAAGGAATACAAGTTCTAATAAGGGGCCCTAGGTGTCTTAAGGGGCTCTAAGTGTATTAAAGGGTCCTAGGATTTACTAAGGGGTCCTAGGATAATATTTTAACATCTAACTATACATGAAAAAGATTTAATAATAAATCTAACATATACATAATTGAGTGTGAGAGAGAGAGAGAGAGAGAGAGAGAGAGAGAGAGAGAGAGAGAGAGAGAGAGAGAGAGAGAGATTCNGGGAGAGAGAGAGAGAGAGAGAGAGAGAGAGAGAGAGAGAGAGAGAGAGAGAGAGAGAGAGAGAGATTCCTAATATAGCTAACTAAAAATAATTTAAAAACAAATATCTTTGAACATTTTCTATGGGTTTTTAATGTTTTCTAAATATTTTCTAACATTTCTACTACAGTTTTCTAATATTTTCTAAATTCTTTCTAACATTTTCTAACATTTCTACTATGGTTTTCTAATGTTTTCTAACATTTTATAACATTTCTACTATGGTTTTCTAATATTTTCTAATATTTTTCTAACATTCCTACTATGGTTTTCTAATGTTTTCTAAATGTTTTCTAATATTTTCTAACATTTCTACTACGGTTTTCTAACATTATCATAAAAAATCATTTTTTTAAAACTAAAAATTATTTAAAACCAAAAACTAACTAAAATAAATATATAACATATAATTTACAATAAAAAATAAGTAAAAAAAGGGAAAAATGCGTGTACTTGATACTAATAATAGTATGAAGAGTTTAAAAAAGCTCAAGATGTGCTGATGTCGCACTGGACATCACTGCTTCGCTCTAAGCCCTGGGTCCACAAGATCTCTGACAGTGAAATGTGAAAATGAAATGGGCTGCCAGAAATATATTAAAAATTAGGCCAAAGGGGTGTTCGTGCGAAGGGGGTCCTCACACAAATACCCCATGTAGGGTAGTTTACACCAAGGGGTGTCTTTGCGCAAACATCCACACGTCGTTGGGTTCACGCGGAGGCTTGTACCCCCTTCGTGTGAACAGACCTGGCTTCGCATGAAGGTGTTAAATTTGAAAAATATTTTCACACCCGAATTTCCTTCATCCTGAAAAGTCAGACACACTATTGTGAGATCACCCTAATTGAAACTATATTTTTACCATACAATCATTCTAGAAATGGATCTAATTTTTTTTTTATAAATATCCTTAGCAATGAAATCAAAGTTTGTCTCCTCAATAATTGGGTAGTCTTTTGCTTCTCAATGTGATTATGACATCTTTGGGTGACATGATAGTGAGAAGTTATTCTAGAAGGAATTTACTACTTTGTATGACTCCTATGGATTAAAAAAAGAAAAAGAAAAAGAGGACACCATCACAAGTTGAAGCTTATTCTTATATCAAAGACCTCTTGAGTGTAGCTGGAGAAATCTCCCTAACTATGACCTTCATCCTCCTCCCACTATAATTTCTTTAGTGTGATATCTTTTCTTTTGTCTATATAGTCTTATACTAACTATTAAAAATATAATTATATTCTATCTTTATTTTGCATAAACTAGTAATTATATTTTTTAGATAATTTATTTATATTGAGAGGACTTATAAGCATTGTGGTAGCAAGGGATGTATTATAATTGTGTTAGCATGTTAACAATAACTTCTTATCTTAAATTGGACATTCATTTATATGTCAATTTCAAAACTACTCTTATCAAATAAAAATAATTGATAAATGAAACAAAACCTAACTTTTCTAAATAAATAATATAATATAAAATAGATATAATTAAATAATTCTTGTATTATTACTTTTTTTTAATCTATTAAATAAGTATTTGAAACAATAATCATATGAAAAATAACTCTCTTTAATAAGAGTTTCTTTTTCACCTTTTTAAATCATATATAACTTTTCTTGTCTATTGTTTATCTTATTTATGTCTCTTATGTAGTATTTTAGATAGATTTTAATAAATTATATTCATTAAAATATTGTAAAAAAATAATTTTATATTTGTAATATTTGAGATAGCTATTGATAAATTATAATATTTAAAAATAATAATTGTTTTTATTATCTAAATTATTAAAAATAATATTCATAATTTTACAAATTTCAATATAGATTAATTTACAATAAATAAATATATTTGTAATATATAAACATATCTGTATTTTAAACTGACATAAATATCTTAAAGACATATAATTCAATAATATTATGATATATAATATAGATACATCAAAATTGACATCTTTATATATTAGGTAGATATATTTAAGATCTCTATATTAAATTAGTTATTTTTCATACAATTTTTTCTCACATTGAAAAAATCCATAGTTGACCATGCGTAGGAAATGTGAAATATCTAGAATCTAGCAGGAATTTTTCTTCCACATTTAATGATTTTCATGGAAACTCTGAATATTTCTAAATGTGATGCTATTGCAGACGTCTATAACCAAAGAACTCTAAATTCATACTGAAAGCAACACGCTTTAAATTAAATGTTTACCATCTAGATCCTTTGAAAAAGTATCCGCTCATAGAATTCCTAAACTTTCCTACTCCTTTGAGGGTTTAAAAAAAAGCATAGTCCATGGTGCTTTTTCCAGTTTACAAAACAGCTCAAATCACAAAGGAGGGCATGTATATTCAATACACAAGAACAGTCCAACAATTGCATTATCTCAATTTCATTCTCAACACTTGAAGATCTTCTTCATCTCCTCCAAATATGTTTGTTCAATCAACTTCAAAACAAGATACAAATGAGTAATCCTCAAAATGGATCAAATGTCTGAAACCCACACAGGCCCTGCTCCTAATCTCCTTCATGATGTCATGTCCAAATTGGTTTGTAAAGAAAATCATTTATCCTTTCTAGAATGGCTTTAATACTTTCCCATTTCAGAAATTTTCTTCACGTTTTCAAGTGAAATTATGAAATGGTGAGGTCATAAATAAGAAACTTCATTTTCAATATGACACAAAATTAATGACATTCTACTACAGATTTGAATCTTGTTCACAAGAATTACAACACCATGATTTAACAATCACATTTTGTCATTACAGAATTTTCAGATGAAACTTTTGCTGGTAAGTTGATTACCACCATAATCTAGTGGAGCAGCTTATGCTGTAGTGTTGCTAGCATTATGCCTTGAAAGTGATGATGAGTCTTGAATCTTTAATCCTTGTGGATTTTGTGTAAGGTCCAGAGTGATGGTGGGAGAAGAACCCATGCATGTGATTGTGGCAATGGAGGCAGGGAATGGAAGGTGATTGCCTGTGAAGAAGCCTGCACTGCTACTAGTGTTACCAACATGGAGCTTATCACTTCCAGCATTCATGGCGGCCAGGGGCACAGGCCTCAGCACATGATTATGTTGCCCTTTGTAGGTGGTATTCACAATGCTTGGGTTTTGAACAGACATCTGTACCTGCTTTCTAACTGGGCAAGAAGCTCCTGTGGCACATCTGTAATAACCTTTCTGCCATTCGTTGTTTCGAGTCATCTTTTGCCCATATTTTCGCCATTGGCAGCCATCTCCTACCTGCCAAAATAGATTACTTATTAACATAAGCATTCTCAGCTTTTTTTTCTTTTCTTTTAGGATTTGAAATATTCTACAATTTGCTATTTTAACAACATCAATTATCAAGTTTGAAATTGGATAATTTGATGGCCTGTCCAATAAACATTAAATATCTATTAAAGAATTCAATATATATAATTTATTGATGTATAAATGTGTGTTTTTAGGATTAAAATAAATATACGAATCTAGAATGTTGTTTAAACTTATAATATATATTTTTCTTTTGACAAAAAGCTAAATATATTAATTAAAAGAATTCTTAAAAATTAATGAAATTTTTTCAATTTATAATAACTAATATTAAAGTTCAAAGAGGTTTTCCACAAACCCTTCACCTCTACAAATCATTACCAGTCAGGAAACCAATAAAACTGATACAATGAGATGAAATAAATCAACCACATCAAACCAATTTATTATGGAGCTTTAAAAACTGTGAAGATTGAGCAGTTGGTGGGGATGCCCAATCTGAAACCTTTCAAGTATCATTAACATTAGAGGTTTATTTGACTACATTATAGAAAAACCATTGGAGGGGTAACGAAAAAGGAATTTGAAGCAATATTTTTTGAAAATAAAGAGATTCTTTAGAATGCCACGAAGCAAGTGCTTTGATTCTCCCTGCATTACACTGTCACAAATCTGTTTTTTCTTTTCTCCATTTCATCTTTTAACTATTTTAAATTTGAATTTTTCAAAATAATTTTGTAAAATATCACAACTGTTATAAATGACCTAATTTATTTTTTCCGTTCTGTATATTGGTCCATACATTTGAATTGTGTAAACAACAAATGACCTTCAAACAAAATCCATCTTCATATAATACAATCTTATATAAATTTTGATGGTCCAATCAAATTCTTCTCTTTCATATGTGATACAGTCTTCTAAGACAAAAGCACCTAAATATAATCATAAACATATGAGCATCAAATTTATACCTGAATTCCTACCGCACTCTACTCTATAAAAAAATCATAATGGTATCACAATCAACTTTGTGCTTGGCCTCCTACCATATTCTACTTTCTAACCCAAAAAAATAAAATAAAGAAATAAGTGCATTAATCATAACAAATTATGGTACCATATTCATCTCTGTTATTGTCTGCGCAGTTATGATATTCTTATTGGGTAAATCTTCATTCATGCATGAATTACCATTCTCAAACTCACTCTTCTCCTGCAATACACGGTTTATCCTCCTCTTTTTGGATGGCAACTGTAAATCTTCAATCGCATGTATGAAATTCTGTTCCAAGGAATTGTCGGAGTCCTCATCAGAGCTGATATAGTTGACGTTAAAATCCATGTTTGCCTCCTGTCCAGAGCTCCCATCATTCATATCCTTTCCCATGTCTATACCCAATTTCAGAGACTTTCCCATTGTTCTTGGAGACTGTCTAAAACACTCTTCCTACAAAACCCAGAAATGACCCACCCAAACAATAAGAATTTTTACATAGGTAGCTGATTTTTCCTTTGAGAATATCCAAAGATGATCTCTTTTAAGAACTTCCAAAGTTGTATACCTGGCGTTTCATGAGTTGGGTTTTTAAGCCTTCGTAGTTAGCGGTCATGAGCTTTATCATGGCTGTGAGCTTCTGGTTCTCAGCCCTAATACGATTCAATTCGGCAACAATCTGCAAAGAAATTTCTCTGTTAGATAATAAATGTAAGCCATCCTTAAAAAAAAAATATGAAATATGAAAGAAGAAAGAATGACTAATCTTCCTTTAATTCTTTAATCTTTTGGATCTGTAATTATCTAAGTTTTATTTTTAATTCTTTTTCAAATCTTTATAATGGATTACAGAGTGTGATTTAAAATATTGATTTAAAAATATATACAGTTGAATTTTAAAACTGTAACTGAGTTGAAAATCCTAATGATAGATCATATAGCCCCATCCTAAATGTTGATTCAAAAATATATAGATGGATCTAAAAACTGAAATTAAAAATTGCAATAATGAATCATAATGTATGATGAGAAACATTTATTACAAAATACACACAATCAAATCCAAAAATTACAGAATATAATCTTAAATATTGATTAAAATACAGATAATCATCAAATCTATATAACCTGCAACAGAATTGAAGATCCTAATGACAAAATATGATCAGAAAACTGCAACATGAACCTGGTTAGAATGAGTACCTCAGTGGTATGACTATCCATCTCAAAATCTTGTGTAAAACTATCAGGGTAGTTGTGAGAAGAGGGGAATATTTAATGGCTTTTGTCTCTGCATTGACCAATGCAAAGTACGACCACAGCGTAAACATATGTGATTTGTTCCAAAACTGGCAATTGTCAACAACTTCTAGAAATGCATAAACGACGTCGTCAACGTTGGCCGCCGGCTACGAAGACGGAGATAAGAGTTGAAGATAGTTAATAAATGTAAAAGGTCGTTTCTTGACGGCTACGCATTACGAATACAACTTGAACTCCAATGTCGGCTTCTTGGTTTTGCTATTTTTCGCCCACGCTTAACCAAGGTAAACCGCATGTTTTTTCTTTGACCGTTCACCGGCTTTGATACCACTTTTTTCTTTTTATTTGTAATAGTGGTAGAAGGGCAATCTTAAAGTTTATGTGAAGTCTAAAGTGTAAATAATAACGTGTAGTTTTATATCTATATAAGTTCAGGCAACAAGAATGAAGAAAGTATTAGACGTTGTGAATTACATCATCAAGGGAGATCAAAGTCATTTGATTGAAGTCATATATCAAGAGATGGAACTATTAGTATAATATATTTCTAACTAGGAGAGCACACTTTTTATCTTTATATGTAGGTTATTAAAAATGAATAAAATAAATTGTCAAACAAGGCAAGTAAACTTTCTAGGAATTAGTAGTTAGGAGTAACACGTCCATGTGAAATATGTCAATAGTGAGCAAAGAGGCTAAGACCTTATGTGGATGAAACAATCCTTAGCTAGTCTAGAAGGAAATTGAGAGCAATGCGATTAGAAGCCAGAATATATATTTTGTTGGCTACCTACATCCATGTTTGAACCTACATGGATGAGAGTGACCTTGTGTTGGTGTAATTAAATATTCCTGATTACAGTTTACTTAATTTTACTTAGGATAATGCATTGCATAGTAGCTTGCATACGAGACACCTATAAATTTGCACCTTAATTAAGCACATGTTGTAGGAGAAATTCTACTTTAGGTGGTCATAGTTGTTATCTCATTCCACTTTATGTGTGAGATCCACCTTTAGTGCGTATACCACACTATCATCCTCATCATATTGCACATACTTCATTGCATAATGGGGGATGATCCACTTTTGGCGGACATGTGAATCCACCTTGCATAGGTGATAGCTTATCTTCTCCTTATCATAGTCTCTTATTGTCTTGCCTATATAAGCATGCACTTCTACATTGTAAAACATCTCCAATAGATCCTTGGTTCAATGCTATTTGCAAATTCTTACTGTAGACACCTAAATCTAATTAACCTAATTCATATTTAGTGCATTCTGGGACATATCAGCTAAGTAATTAAGCATTACCTAATTGACCTATGTCATCCCCTAGCCCTAATTAATTCAATTAATTGGCTATAGTCCTGGTTTATTATTAAAAGCAACGAATAGCTTAATAATTAATTAAAACTCTATTCCCCTATTATTGAATGAATATGTTATTTATGTAATTCAATTCATTAATATTCCCTTTAAATCCTAACCTAACCTATCTCAACCACCTAACTTAGAGTTCAAACTAATTCCAACCTCTTCACCCATGCTAATCCTAATCCTAATCCTAATCTTATCTTAAACTCTCCCTAATGATGTCACATTCCTAATCTTTGGATTATGAATTCAATCCCTTCCCCAAAGTCAAATTTCTCAAGCTCTATCTTATCCCCTCACCCATGCCTCATTAAAGCTCTCATAAATGCATCATTAAGGGTCTTACACCCTCATTAATAGCCTTATCTCCTGAAGTCTCATCTCATCTCCTTGGTTCATTTTCCTAAATGGTCACATTCCTCCCTATTTTCAACCCAATCATATTGTAACACTTGTCATCATATGATGTTGGAATAATGAGAAGTGTGTACTGAGAGGGGAGGGGTGAATCAGTACCTCTAAAACTTTTGTATCCTTTAATCAATTAACCTTTGTATAATCAATTGTATATCCATTCCTCTGATCTATACTATCTTGATGTGATTTATATCAATTTATAAACTTAACATACATGTGAACATTCATAGAAACATTAATGAAAGTAATTGACACATAACACATGATATGATATTGCAGAAAACATCTGTTAGGAAGTAAAAACTACGGTGGGGATGGCACCCACAAAATCTTCACTATCTGCACATTGGAAGGGGCCGGTTAAGGCTTACAATTTGGTCACTTATGATGATCTACCCAGTTAAGAGTATCTGTGGAGACATGTTAAAGTCTACTCAGTTAAGAGCTTTAGCAACACCGTTGAGTGTGCACTCGGTTAAGAGATTTGTAGTTGGACTGTTAAATCCACCTTCCTTAAAAGAATTTTTACACTTTGCTCCACTTGTTAGAATGATAGAAAATTACAATTTGACCTGGTAAATTCAATCTCCTATTGCTGATACAGATCCATTTAAGTTTACATGAATAAGATTATCACCTAATGTGATTGAATAATACCTCTGATTCTCGGTAGCCTCTGTTCTTGATTCTTGCTAACCAAATTCACCTTTTGCTGTTCTGGTTCTTGAAACTTTCAATCTGATCCATAAATGTGCTCGTAGGCTTCATTCATCCTCTCTTCTATTTTCACACATGTATAATGAATGATTGCATCATCTATTTATAAGATGGATTGACATCATCAAGTTTCACGAAAAATAATGTTAACTCTAAGATCAGGTTTACAACTTTTACCTTGATCTCCTAGTCTATGTGTTTTAGATCAGTTAGATTGATTAAAGCACTTATATTCATGTTTCTTGTCCCTAAAGAAATGGTTTTAAAAACAAATCAAGATTCTATAAATAGAATAAGAATTCTTTATCTGACATGGAAGTCAGATCCACTTTTTGCGGGCTGCAACTGAATCTCAGTTTCTGATGGTCGGTTATGATTCAAAATTCGTTGATTGTCTTTCGGTTTTGTTCTCTCAGTTTTCTCTTTAACTATCTCTTCGGTTTGCACTATGTCCTGCACGTCGGGTTCCTCTTTATCCTTCTGACTTTGCATTTTTGGTGTACACACAAAGTTGTGTCGTCGGTTCTCTTTGTACTTAGCAATTTTTGGTGATCTCTTTATATCTGATTTTTAGTTTACTCTTTGTCTTGTCTTACGGTGTATGCTTACATAAAGTGTTGTTTGCATACTAATGAAAAATTAATGTCATCATATGATGCACTTGAAGAAGCACAATCTATGTTCTTTCTTCTAGGTGCATCTGTACCTCTCTGCAGGATTGCATCCTGACCCTTGATTCCTCACCCATTTTCTATAAAAGAAACCTCATTCCTTCACATTTTTCATCCACCTTTCATGCATTGTTATAATGCTAGTTTTGAGAGAAAATCAGAAATCCAATTCCAAAGCAGAGTTATAATGTCAGTTTGAAGAAACCCTCTTGAAGCTTGAAGCATATCAAATCTGAAGCACATATCCATAAGCATGGATAAATCAAAAGATCAAAATGGAGCTTGGATTCTGTTCTAGGGAGGTTTGCACTCCTTATGTTTTTATTATTTTTAGGATTTCTTTTCAGTGCAATTATGTATGTAGTTTAGATTATTAGTTGTAGAGTGTTTTAATTCATTAGTATGCTCATTTACACCTAATTTTCATAGCTTACATTCTAGCAAGCCCGGTGGGACATGGGTGTCCATCCAGTTACATTGAACAAAAGACACCTGAACCAATGCAATTGGGTCCTACCACTTTTCTTTCTCATGGAAATCTGAATAGCCAAGAAAGGGCACCTGATATCAATAAATGGCTCTACAAATATCTCACACCTCCTGACAGTGGCCTCCTAAATCATTTCAAAGGAAAATATCCCTCCACCCATAAACTGGTCATTGAAAAGTGGAACTATCAAAGAGGTGGACTAGGCCCTAAAGAACAAGGCATGAGAGTTCCCATCAAGGCCACTAAATTACAAAGACACATTGGTCTGATCTTTGAACACAATACATCTGACATTGGCCATAACACGACTAGGGGCACTAATGAAACTAGTCTTACTTATCACATCCCCCTGGGTAACATATGCCGATTCAAACACATCCCAGAAGAGAAAATTGTGAGAGCCTATGATGATATTGATGATGACATCTTTCTCCAATTATCCCTCCATTTCATTGACCTTCCACTCCTCCATCCTGAGCTCATTAAATGGGACCAACCAAGCATCATCCCGATCGACGAGTTTGAAAGTATGGCCACGCTCCTAAACTTCATCGGAGCTACAGATCAACAACCAGATTGGGGGAAGACTTATACACATGTGTACACCTTGAACTCGAAGGCATACTTTGGGGGAGAGGAGGATTCTAGACACAAAATTGAAAAGAAAAATAAAAAAGAAAAAAATGTATCTCTTAGTGAAAACCCTTCTGGGGCACTATCAGATCAGAACAAAAACAAAAATAAAGGGCGTATCTCCTGGTGAAAACCATTATGAGGTGCCAGGAGATGGAGATTCTCCTCTCCCTATTGTCCATGATTATAGGTCAGAATAGTCATCTATTCTCATCGAGGAAACCAAACCTATTAATCTGGGAATAGAGGACCAACCTCAACTCACTCACATTGCAACATCCTTGATGGAAGTAGAAGAAATGGCCTTCACAGCTCTTTTAAGAGAATATTTAGACATCTTTGCATGATCCTACTCTCACATGCATGGATTGGATCCAGAACTTGTAGTACATCACCTATCCGTAGATCCTAACATTAAACCAGTCAAACAAAAGCTCCAGAAAATGCATCCCAAAGCTTCACTAATGGTCAAAATAGAACTTGAAAAGTTCTTGGCAGTTGGGATCAGTAGGGCGATAAAATACTCAGACTGGATTTAAAATATGGTCCTAGTCTCTAAGCCGGATAACTCCATTAGAATTTGCACCGACTTCCAAGATCTAAACAAAGCATGTCCAAAAGATGACTTTCTATTGACTAACATCGACATGATAGTGGACCTCACTGCCAGACATGAGATGTTGTCTCTCATGGATGGTTTTTTATGATACAATCAGATCCATATAGTAGAAGAAGATCAACATAAGACATCATTTACAACCCCATGGGGTACCTTCTCCTACAACATGATTCCATTTGGGCTCAAGAACGTTGGCACAACATATCAGAGGGCCATGACTGTCATCTTTCATGACATGATCCATTAGATCCTTGAAGATTAGGTGGATCATATATTGGCTAAGTCACAAAATAGAATGGATCACCTAAATGACCTAGAAGTAGTGTTTGATCAATTTTGACAATATGGTCTCAAGCTTAATCCAAAGACATGTATCTTTGGAGTTACATGAGGAAAACTCCTTGGCTTCATCATATCAAGGCGTGGCATCAAGATAGATCCTAAAAAAGTTAAAGCAATCATGGAAATGCCTCCGCGAAAGACACTCAGACAGCTACGCAGTCTAAAAGGAAAGCTTCAATCAGTGCGTTGCTTCATATCACAACTTGTGGAAAAATGCCAACCTTTCATGCATCTACTAAGGAAAGATCATAGTTTCAAATGGGATCCTATATGCCAAAGAAGCTTCGACAAAATAAGGAATATCTGGAAAATTCACCTATCTTAGTACCGCCTACACCAGGAAAGCCTCTCATATTGTATATATCTGCAACAACAACAACACTGGGGGCACTCCTAGCCCAGTTAGATGATAATGGAAAAGATCACGCTAGCTACTACATCAACCACACTTTGGTGGGCTATAAGCTCAATTATACACCAATAGAAAAAGCATACCTAGCAGTAGTTTACGCCACTCAAAATCTTCGTCACTACATGCTCAGTCATACAGTCAAGCTTATATCAAAAGTAGACCCACTCAAGTATCTACTATACAAAACAACTCTCATAGGTCATATGGCTAAGTGGGTAATGCTTCTAAGAGAGTTTGACATCCAATATGTCGAGAGAAAAGTCATCAAAGGTCAAGTCATCGTAGATCAGTTAGCAGAGGCACCATTGATCAACACATATCCTTTAGTCATGGAATTTCCCAATGAAAATTTGTGCATGATCAAACAACAACCAGCCTAGAAGTTATTCTTTGATGGATCATATACATCTCATGGTTCTAGGGCATGAATTATATTTTTCACTCCACAAGGTGATTACATTCCGAAATCATTCAAACTGGGATTTCCTTGTACTAACAACATTGCAAAATATGAAGCATTGGTTGTAGGGCTTAGCATGACCATTCATTGGAACATCATAGATCTCCAAGTCTTTGGCAATTCTCAGCTCATCATAAAGCAAGTGATAGATGAATTTCAAATGAAAGATGATAATTTTTTACCTTACAAAGAGATGGTCAACAAAATGAAGGAGCATTTCATCAATCCGCAAATCATGCAAGTACCACGTCTGTAAAACAAATCCCTCAATGCAATGGATACAATTGGGTCTCTTCTATAAATACCATGTGATGCAATGCAGTACGAGTTCTTGGTTGAGAAACTTCACGCGCTAGCTTACGAGAGCGATGACGTTAATAGGGTATGTATCTTGGTTGGTCCTCATTCCCCATGGGACCATGACATCCATGATTATCTAAAGAATGATATACTATCCCCCTATCTAACCAACACCCAACGTCAAAACCTTATTCGAAGAGCTTCCCACTACACCATTATAGTTGACACCTTATATCATCACGGTCATCACAATATTCTCTCTAGGTGTCTAGATGAAACTGAAGCTGTCTAGGTGTTGTGAGAAGTGCACGCTTGAATCTATGGTGCCCACATGAGTGGCATGGTCCTAGCTAAACAACTTCTTAGAATCAGGTATTATTGGCCTACCATGGAGCATGATGCTTGTGAATTTGTAAAGAAATGCTTACCATTTTAGCAACATGCAAATTTGATCCATGCACCAGCATAAGAGCTACAACCTATTGCACCTTCTTGGCCATTCTCATGTTGGGGTTTTGACCTCGTTGGTAAGAACACTCCCCTGTGCTCTGAGGGGCACAAATTTATCATCACAGCAACTAAATATTTTACTAAGTGGGTTGAATCAATCCCACTTACCCTCATGACATGCATCCAAATATCCAAGTTTATTCTATACCACATTGTTTTCCGCTTTGGCATTCCATCCACCATTTTCATAGATCGCGGCTCACCATTTGAAAATCAGCATATGGTTGATCTGTGCGAGCGCCTCCACATCCATCATCACTTCTCTAGCCCATATTTCCCACAAGGTAACAGCCCAGCTGAGGCAACAAGGAAAACACTTCTAAAAATCCTAAAGAAGGTTGTTAATGATACTGGTCGTGATTGGCACCTCCAAATTAATCCAACTCTTTGGCCCTATCGCACTTCATTCCGCACTCCCACAGGCACCACTCCATATTCCCTTGTTTATGGTGGTGAGGTTGTCTTACAAATCGAGGTTGAACTACCATCCTTACGGGTATCTCTCAAAGACCCAATCACAAATGAAGACTACAAAGTAGCAAGAATCACACAGCTTGATCTCCTTGATGAAAAGTGCCAGCAATAATATGACCATCTGGTCGTATATCAGAATAGATTAAAGTGAAGCTAATAAGAAGATCCACCCATGCCAGTTCCAGGTAGGGGACTTTGTTCTCAAAGAGGATCAGAAAGTGGGTGCTAATCGAGAAAAGAAAGGAAAGTTAGAGGTTACTTGGAAAGGCCCATATATCGTCACTACATGCTTCAAATATGGGGCATATCAGTTATCCACTCCTGAAGGAGAACCTTTGAATGATCCAATCAACATCATTCATCTTAGGTGCTTCTATGCCTGGAAGCTTCTTATTTCAGTTATCTGAAAAATCCAAAAACATTGTTAAAAGTCTTGAAGAAATCATTGTCTTGGTGAAAATTTGGGAAACAAACACCTTGATGATAGTAAAAATAAATAAAAAAAGATAAAAAAAAAGAAGCACAAAAAAGAGTAAAAAATCAAGAGAAATCAATCGTCCAATGGTGAAAACTTGGCAATCAGGTGCCTTGGACAAGTATGTGTGGTGAAAACCTGGTAATCAGGCATCACACGTAGTGGGCCGTATCATTATCTATCAAAATCTCATTCTCCTCTATCTCATTCATTCCACTTCGCTTTGGCATAATCATTACCTATATTTACTAGATGTTCCACTATCACACGCATCAGCCAGCATTGGTCCTCCTATCCTACATCCTAAGATTTTTTACATGTTAGTCCTATATGTACTCGTCTGTCCAAGTTGTATATCTTTTTCATCCTATCCCAATCCCTAAGCTTCATTTCTGTAAATATCTTGTCTGTGTCAGTCTAGTCTTGAGCCCAGTCCCGCTTGTACATATCTCACGTCCTTGGTTGATCTCCTTGCAGAAAGTGATCCACTTTCAGATCCTAAATCCTGTGCTTCAACAAGGTCCTTATGATGAAATCCTATTTCAGCAATTTGATCATCATCACATCTTTGGCCTATCAAATTCACACTTGACATCTCCATGGAAATTGGTCCTGGAGGATGTATCCTTCCTCTCGTTTACCTAAATCCAATCATCTTTCTGCAAATGGGTCCTTGAGGATCTACCCTTCCTCTTGTTGACCTAAATCTAGATCATCATCATCACTGGGTTCTTGTAGGATGTATCCTTCCTCTTGACCTAATCTCAATCCAATCATCATCCCATATCATTGATCTCTTTGGATAAAGGCATCTTATTATTGAATTTTTTATCTCGAAATTTGATTTTGGTTCTTAGTTATCATTCATGATTCTCTCGGTTGTTCTCCTCCTCAAAGTTGCCATGATTCTTTATATCATGGTATGCTGCGAATGGATGTAGCTGGGATACGAAACTTGATCTTTTGGTTTTTTTCTTGTGAGTTAGTTGGATATGATCCTTGCATGTATGTAATCCATTTTGTTTCTCATTGCTGCACTTGAGATTTTTCATGTGCTTATGGGGTTTTCCTGCATCATTTCCACCATGGCTCTTCTGGGACTCAAGTGTGATGCTGGGGCAACCTCCGTGTGTCTGTTGTGTTAGTCCTCTACAACACCAGTGACAAGGCCTCATGTTCCTATTAACCTTGGCATGGTCTCTAGCTTTGCTATATCAAAATAAGTGCTCAACTACATGGTGGTATTCCATCCCGGAGTACCCCTCGCTGAAGCTTCAAGAAAAATCCCCCCATCCCCTCCCCACAAAAGTAATCAAATCCCATCCCCAACAAAGCCATCCCTTTTAGTCGAATTAAATCCTATCTCAAACCTAACCCTTCATCCTTGATGCAAACCTGACTCTCCCATCCCTCATTCTTCTATTCCCCCCTTCCTTTTTCTTCCACCCTATCTCTCATGGCCATCTTTTTGAGATGTCGCCAGGGCTTCACCTTTTCTCCCTATCACCCTCTCAAGGGGGTATCATCCTGGTCATCTTATCCTGAATCTATCCTAATCGTCACTCTGGGGAAATTTCATTGCGTACGTCCACATCTTTGTGTCATCTATTGTTTTAAATGTCTTTGAAATAGCGTTATTCTAATACTATTTCAAAGATGGGCAAAATGTAGACACCTACATCTAATTAACCTAATTCAATCATATTTAGTGCCTTCTGGGACATATCAGTTAAGTAATTAAGCATTACCAAATTGACCTATGTCATCCCCTAGCCCTAATTAATTTAATTAATTGGCTATAGTCTTGATTTATTATTAAAAGCAACCAATAGCTTAATAATTAATTAAAACCCTATTCCCCTATTATTGAATGAATACATTATTTATGTAATTCAATTCATTAATATTCCCTTTAACCCCTAACCTAACCTATCTCAACCACCTAACTCAGAGTTCAAACTAATCCCAACCTCTTCACCCATGCTAATCCTAATCCTATCCTTAACTCTCCCTAATGATGTCACATTCCTAATCTTTGGATTACGAATTCAATCCCTTCCCCAAAGTCAACTTTATGAAGCTCTATATTATCCCCTCACCCATGCCTCATTAAATATCTCATAAATGCATCATTAAGGCTCTTACACCCTCATTAATAGCCTTATCTCCTAAAGTCTCATCTCATCTCCTTGGCTCACTTCACTAAATGGTCACATTCCTCCCTATTTTCAACCCAATCATATTGTGAGACTTGTCATCATATGATGCACATGAAGAAGCACAATCCATTTTCTCTCTTCTAGGAGCATCGTGACCTCTCCTCAGAATTGCATCCTGACCCTTGATTCCTCACCCATTTTCTATAAAAGAAACCTCATTCCTTCACATTTTTCATCCACTTTTCATGCATTGTTATAATGCTAGTTTTGAGAGAAAATAAGAAATCCAATTCCAAAGAAGAGTTATAATGTTAGTTTGAAGAATCCCTCTTGAAGCTTGAACCATATAAAATTTGGAGCACACATCCATAAGCATGGACAAATCAAAAGATCAAAAGGGAGCTTGGATTTTGTTTTAGGGAGGTTTATTGTTTTTAGGCTTTCTTTTCAGTCCAATCATGTATGTAGTTTAGATTATTAGTTGTAGAGTGTTTTAATTCATTATTGTGCTCCTTTACACCCAATTTTCATAGCTTACACTTAGATGGTATCAAATACATTGGAGCATCTTGGATAACCTATTTGGAGAGTTCTTGGTACATGTATTGGAGGTTGATATTTCAGATTTGAGGACCAGCATTGTGTAGGAGCAATTTGGGTCAGATCTGACCTCACCATCACGTCTTGGAGGCTTTTATCTAGATTAGTTATGGTACCCATTAGACATCACCTGCCCCACACCGTAATCTCTATGTATGCTAAAGGAATATTCCCCATACCAGGTATTCATTTTTCGGGCGGAAACATCAACAATCCGCCAGAACCAACGATATTAATATCACTATCTACTTAGCTATTTATTTTCCTAGCGGTGGAACTTTGCATATATCCCACCAATTCCCAATGCATAGGGAATATATGAGGACTTCCCCAACCCCCGCACAACATTGATCAAGTGGCCCATCCACCGTAGCTCAAGAAACCACAGCAAACTCCACCAAATGGACAAACAGATATCAAGCCACCAGTGCATTACCAACGCCACAAATAGATCAACACACATGTAGGGAACCAGAAGTAGGCACATGGTAGTATTGCCACCTGAGTAGTGTACCACATCATCTCATCAACCAGTCACTGCCACCTCAATAGTTTGTACACCCAGTCACGCCATTCTTTTTCTGGCATGTGGATTTCCATGGTAGAAAATTTGACACTTGTTAGACTATCATCTACAAGTGTTATTGTCTTTCTATGATGGCCATACCATTGTCAAATATAAATTTGTGTTTTTTGATGTCATCACAGGGTTGAAAATTCTTACCTTCTCCATCAAAGTTTTTGATTTTGCAGCCTAACTTCAAAGGGCCATAACTTTCTCATTTTTTCTCTTTTTTTCGAGAAATATTTTTTATTTGGAGTGAAATTTTATGAATTTTCCATTCATGGTACTATTTTCTAATTTTTGTGGACAAATTCATGAGAAATTGCATATTTTTGTGACTATACATGTCTAATCCTACATTTTGCAACTTCAGAGGCTTCATTTGGGCACATACGATAACATCTTCAAGTGCAAATTTTTTTGAAAGTGCATGATTTTTCATCTAATTTCTAGATTTATTATCATTTTGTAGTGATCTGTGAAAATATCACTTTCATAAATAAGTCATTTTGGGGCTATATATGCACTTGGTTAATCCTTGGATTTCAGTTTTTTGATTTGCTTTAGTGATTTGAAGGAGTTATAACTTATTTTGTATCATTATTTGGTTGAATTATGGACTTTAAAAATCAAAATCTTCACTCCATATAACTATCATGAATGGAAATAATCTATATCTATTAATTTGTTAAGTGTTGGATTGCATAGAATAACTTTTGGGCAGGATCCAAAACCAGCCATAGGTATTTTAGAAAGGAGAAAATTGTTTTATCGAAGGGATAAAGTAGTTGGCTCTCTTAGATTGTCCATTCTCCTAATTCTCTATATCATATTGTACTAAATCCTAGTGATTTTGACAATATTCAAGATTTTTTCTCTAATTTCAATTCTATTAGATTGGAGCTTTCTAATTGTGACATTACTAAAAAGGATGAACGATTGATATTATCTATTCTTTCCAAGCTAGGTATTCAATATTAAATTTTGTTTCTACATTCTATGCTACTATGGATTCTCTTGGTAGTTCATACAACATTCCTTCTCTTGATGAATTTGCAGCTCAACTCACAAGAGAACAAGAAAAGTTTGCACACATGGGTCAATTGAAGTCTTCAAAGAATCATGCATTTCTTGCAAATGACTCCACTCCAAAATATTCCAATGGAAAAGGAAAGAAGCAACATAAGGATCCCAAGCCTCATGAGAAAGTGATGATTCTCCATCACAACATACTTTTGAATCCAAGTCATCTTCAAGATGAGAGGAAACATCTAAAAGGAAGAGGGTAAAAAGTGCATATTGGAAAAAGGAGGGTCATAATTAGCATAAGTGTTTCATGACGAAGATTGATGACCTCACTCATATTCTTCACAAGAACAATATAAATATTCCCTCATTAGTCTCTCCACCTCCTTCTTCATCAAATTTTGCATCTTCTCCATCTACATCATCAACTAATAATAAAGGTAAATGCCAAGCACTTGTGGCTTCCACACATCTAGAGAAAGGTAAATGACTTCTTGATTTAGGTGCTTCACATCATATGACATCTTCTATGGAATTTTTATCTTCTATTGAGCCTTGTAATTTTCCTCATATAATGATGGGTAAAAAAACATACATGAAGATTTGTGGGAGGGGTTCTATTCCTATGGGAGAGGGAAATTTAATGATGTTATTTGTGTACCATACTTGACCACTAATATGCTTTCTATCTACCAAATTACTGGTGGGGCGCAAGGTAAAATTGTTGATTTCACTCCTGATTATGTCTACATTAGGGACATGGAGACTAGAGATGTCATATCTATGGGAGTTGTTGATCATGCATAATGCATCATGCTTGTATTATTTTTCATATGTTGTTGTTGTTGTTGATGATGATGATGATGATGATGATGATGATGATGATGATGATTATTTTTATGATATATCCACCCTTCTACCAAGGGTGAATTTTGTATGTGAGAACTTTGGACACTTGAATCATTATGTTCTTGAGACAAATGTTGAGCATCCTACTCCACATCCTGATTATTTGGAATTGAGTTCTACTATTCAACAGGATGATCATATTTCTTCAGATATTGCAGTGTGGGATCACTACTTGGATGGAATTTTAGATATATTTGTTGTGTCTCATATTGCATATTTTGGAGACATACTTGATGGGGTTTCTCTTCTCTTTGATGAAAAATTCATCACTGTTGGAGTTGGAGATACTTCTTCACCTTCTGTGGAGATTGACAATCTTTATTCTAATCCTTCACTTGGTTTGTCACATTTCATGGTTAAGTTTGATGATGTGATGAATTCCTTGAGCTTGGAGATACCTTTTCAGTCTTTAGAGATGCATAATTGGAGACTTTCTCCCTCCTTCAATTTGGACATGTATTAGATTCCTCATCATATGATGTATTTGTTTCTTCCTCAAGGGAGACATGTTGCTTGTAGGAATTGGACTCTCTTTTCTTTGCAAGTACACTACATCAACATTGAAGCTTCTTCCTTATGGGGGATATATTATGCCTCCTTATTTCCTTCCTATGGGGGGATAATTTATTGTATATACATGATGTATGTCATACTTGGGGGGTCTTAAGACATCCATTCATCCATGCATCTTGTGTTTTTCAATCCCTCTTTTTGAAAGGGAGTTTTGTACCTTGACATTTTCTCCCTTTCTCCTCTTTGTGAGAGATTTCATTGCATTTTCATTGTACATGGGTACCTAACATGGCCTAGTAGTCAGGACCCATCTTGCTCTGTTATCTAGCATTGTGAGTTTAAGTGCATTTTCATATGTTTCACTTGGGGGGGGGGGGGGGGTGGTTGGTGTAATTAAATACTCCTAATTATAGTTTAATTAACCTTTCTTAGGATAGTGCATTGCATGGTAGTTTTCATACGAGACACCTAGGATTTTGCACCTTAATTAAGCACATGGTGTAGTATATATTCTACATTTGGTGGTGATATTTTTTATCTCATTCCACTTTATGTGTGAGATCCACCTTTAGTGCATATATCACATTATAATCCTCATCATATTTCACATACTTCATTGCATAATGGAGGATGATCCACCTTTGGTGGACATGTGATTCCATCTTGCACAGGTGATAGCTTATCTTCTCCTTATAATAGTCTCTTATTTCCTTGCCTATATAAGAAGACACTTTTACATTGTAAAACATCTCCAATATCTTCTATTTTCATATTGCATCAATAAAAATCATACAATTTATTCTTGTTCATATCATCTCTCTTGTCTTTGTGTTGTTATTTAACCTCTCGATCCTTGGTTCATTTCTATTTGCAAATTATTACACCTTGGTAGGAGGTATAAGATTGAATGCTCACAGTTGTGTCTCATTTTAGAACAACTTATTACCATAAGTGATTTAAGACATTTCCACCTGGAAGTTAATTTTGGTCATACCTATGATCTAGTTAGATTGATTTTAGTGAAAATAGATATGAATCACAATTTGTCTTTTAGGAAAGTGCCCACTAAATACACATGAAGCATTACCAGAATTAATTTTGCTAAGGAAAAAAATATTTAAAAAAATTGATATTTTCACAATTCTTGATCATCTAAAAAATATTTTGAAAATTTTGAAAATTTCTCTTTTTTAGATTTATAAGTGTAATTTTTGTATATATATATATATGAAGTTAAATTAGTTTTAAAATTTTTATGGAGTTCAATTGTTCTTTATATTTTATATTTTTAATCTCATTAAAAGTAGATCATCAACACCCAAATTTAAGGTTGGTTGCCTTGTAAGAAACTTATGAGTTCTTTTAAAAAATGATGCAATAGATAAGAGATTGCATGTTAAAGTGATAAACACTCACTCACACCCACACCCATACTCACACCCACAACAGAAACATAGAGTAGATAAATGGTTACGAAAAATGTATCATCCCATTAAAATAGTTTATTCTGGTACAAATAATTTTTAAAATTTTCTTTAAAACTATATATTTAAGAAAATAAATAAAAATTAACCCATATATTAAATTTTCAAGTTTACATGTAGAAAAATTGAAGGAAAAATATATAAATTAGTATATAAAAAGGGTACTGTACCACTTAACCCAATTGTTTTAGTATTTTATTAAAAACTAAATTAGAGTACCTATTTTACAAAAAACATACATTCCAATAATTTATAATTTTTTCTAAGATACAAAAAATATTAAAATATAATAAATATATTTCGATTTCATTAGTTAACATCATTCAAAAATTTAAAATATTTATACCACCTTCTAGTAATTCAAGTTAAAAGGTCAGATGCCAATGTTGGCATGTTGTGATGGTTAAGTTGTTGTGTTGTTTCTCTTGTCATCAAGGCTCAAAACTCATTGGGGATGAGCTCCCTGATATGTGGCCTCATCAGTTCATAGCTCTGGGTCAAAGCTTTTACACCTCTTTAAAAAAAGAACTTAAAAGGTTAGATTAGTATTAGTTGTTTCTTTTATAAAAGTGTTATACAACTTTCAAATTTCATCTAGAAGGAGATGACACAATGTTTGGTCTTCTGGGATACTCTCACAACTTCTTGGCAATTATCACTACTTCTTTAGCATTACACTACTAGAAAAATAGATGTAGTTCCTCAACAACCATGTTCATACTATCAATTCATGAGATTAATACGCACCACACGAACATTTCCATGGTGCATAGTTGCCTAGACTCAAAACAATCCAAATGGATAGGATTTCATACAAAAATAAGTGACAAGGAAAGTGGGGAGGTTGAAGCTTAAGAAAAATATACGATTCAACTAAAGTGAAGGCTCCATGCTACATGGAATTGCATAGGGTCCAATTTATAAAAGTTTCATTTTTCTTCCACTGTAGTGAGAATATGATAAGTGAGAAGAAAGATAAAGTTGAGAGAAAAGAGTTAGAATATATAATACCAAGATGTAAAGGGGAAGTATAATATTTTTTCAATGTAGAGTTTCCCACAAGGAACAAACTTGAGCATTCATGAGATAATGATAAGTTGTATCATCACACCATGTTAGCTACAAACAAACATGTTAGATGAAATTTTTTAAATTTGGATATAGACTATAAATTAGATACAAATTACAAGATAGTGATCATTGAGATTAAAATATTTTATGGGCATGGGTAGGATTTTGTGTGAGGCTAGACAACCATGTGATAGGGTGACTGCGACTACTATAAATTATGTTGTAGAATAGACACATAAAAGATAGATTATTTAATGATAAATTTGGATAGTGGGTTGGCCTCCACAAAGGAAACATATAAAGTAAGATTTTTGAGATAAAATATGATAGTGGTTTGGCCCCCATAAAAAAAAGATAAAATATATTTTAAATGTAGATCTATGAAAATATAGATATGATATCCCCCATTAGAGTGAAATGTGTTGTACACGAGGGTAACACATGTCATTCTAAGGAGAAAGATGATGTAAAATGTCAACATAATGAGATGTTACCATGAAGTTCCACCTCGCAAGAGATGAAACATGATACCCACAACATTAAAAAAGAAACAAACAGTTAAAGGGATCCAACGATTTAGTGTCAAAAGAATCCATAAAAGTAAAATTAATCAATGTAATTGGCTATATGATATATACTCATCATGGCCCCAAATTTTTTAGATCTGAAGAAGAGCCCATGAAGAAAAAATAGCATGAAAATTATGGTCAACATGGAAGAAGGCCTAAATGCCTACAATGCTCTGCATCATGCCTAAATGTCTAAAAGTAAGATATAGCAGATAGAAGAAAGAAAGAAATTATCCCCTTTTGTTACTCTCCTAATTCATCCTAATTATTATTTAATTGTCTTTTATTATTGATTCTCACTTGATCCATTTTATCAAATAATTTTTATTATTTAATAAAATGTAAGATAAAAAATATTATTTTTATGTCTTTAGTCTTCATTAAGAAATTTAAAATTTTCATGTCCAAACTTAGGCTCCATTTAGCATCTTGCAATGAAAGAGAATATAGGTGTAATGAGGTAGTTCATTAGGATGTATGGACAAACTAGGAAGCTTGTGCCTATGTCTTCTTATACATTGGAAAGAATATGATCTACTAGGCTCAATGAGGCTTGAAAAATAAGTGTGTAGTAATCCTTAGCTTGAGTGGAAGGTGACTTTGTAAATGAGAATGTAAAATGAAATTTCTAGAGAAAGATAGAGAGAGATGAATTTTTGCGCACACATACATATAGAGAACTGAGAATCCAATTATAAAACCAGATTTGGAAAGTAAAGATAATGATTAATCTCCACACCAAATTTTAGCCCAAAATAAGAGGTAAGGGGTAACTAGATGGGTAAGGGATGACCAAGAGGTGAGGGGCGAGTCCATTTTCCTTTGCCCCTACAACTTTCAATAAAGTTACTGTCAAACAATATTTGTTAATATACTCTATCCATATCTCTATTTGCATAGGTTCCACCTATCTACCACAGATATAAAAATGGTTTAGATATAGAAATTACTTCTTGTTTTCCATGCTTGATGCTTGACTGAATTAACATGATGCTTTCTTGATAGCTTAAGAGATCTTCCATTGCCTTGGATTAGATAACTTAGTATTTGAATGCCTCTAGGTTATTCTCTAAAATAGGGGAGGTAACATTACTCATATACCTCTCCTACTCATTTTGGGGTGCAAAACTCAAAGGAGGCCAATGTGCATTTGAGGATCCCACTAAAACAAAAAAAAACAATTATCTGATTACAACTTAGATCCATTTCTTAGAGTCATACACGACTCTTAGGTCAAGCGTGAGCCAACTCACCCCTGGCCCACCCATTCACCATAGACTACCAAAAATAGTCTTAGATTGGGTTGGGGTCCTATTCGATATGGGGATGCTGAAAATATATATAAAATCAAGGCCAGATCAAGCATAATGGGAATGTAATTCTAGCACACTAAAATGGGGCCTAAATAAGAAATAAAATTATATAATAATACTATTATAGGAGAATGAAATGTTTCGATATCTTATTCAACATATCAGAGAACATTTTACACAAAGCATTTCAAGGCAGTTGGTAGTTACATGTTTGATAGTTATCAACAAACCACACAACTGCAATGTAATAATAAACATATCATGGTTATGCCAACATTCCCCCCTTATTATATATTGATCCTAAAAATATATAAAAAAATCACCTTTCCCTAAGGACCCATCTTATGGCTAACATAACAATCATGTTAATTACATAAATGAATACCTATTTTTTAGTAGATATTTATTACAAGAACTAAATATTGAGTCAAGTGGATCTCCATAAATCTATCTCTTCAACCCTTGTAAAGGTGGATCCCTGAGTCGAATCCTTGAGCTCTTAGTCCAAAACTCTCAAATCATAGACCTTAAATTATTCTTTAAAATAATCCATATTGAGATCCTCACACACACAACTCCATCACACTATCTCAAACCCTCGTAAGGGTGATAATTCTAAAACAAATCCTCATCTCCTTTGGATAGCCATCCATAATTGAGCTCTTCACTGAACCCCAAACTTGTCTCCAAATCAAATCTTCATAACACATGCATTCTCAAATTTGACAGCATCGACAAATAAATAAAAGATAAAATCATGAATGAAAAGACAAAAAAGCTTCTCACACAAGCACCATCCCAAATTGAGAAGGTAACTTGAGATGGTTGACATTCCTCCATCCTCGGATGTTTCCAGCCTCCAAACTAAAAATTTTACACTTTACCATCCAAAAGCTACACCAAAGGAATTAATAAAACCTCTAAGAGCCCAACAAAAAACTTTAAAAAGATATTTCTAAATGGGTTTCCATGAAAAATATTTTAAGTGCAATCCTTGTTACAACCATTTTAAAACCTTTTATCTTCATATGTGTTGTTTATAAAATACAAGTATAACAAATTAAATTTTCTCAATATGAATCCTTTTGTAATTGGTATGCACACATTGCATAAACTCTACTTATTTTATTGAAAATATGACCACATTTGTTACCTCATTTTGCTTTAGATCTAGGTGCTTTAAAATTATTATCTCAATATAACATGAAACCTCAATATTGATGTTGTGAAAGACCAAAAGAGCTATAGAGATTAATGAAATATCCAATCCTTCATATTTTAAAATTTTGAAAGAATGCAACCCACACACTAAAAACCACTAACATATCAAACTAACAAAATAATCTATTTTCCTCTTTGTTCACATTTGATGTTTAATTTATCCCTTTTCTTATTCATCAAAAACCCACTTTCAAAATTGACATTAGAAGTTCAAAATGTCTTTGAAGGAAATACATAGATCAATAATTATTGATAAACTTCCTAAAATAATAGAGACAATAACTTGGTCCTAAAATGTATCTACAGTTCTAATGCACTTTGTGTACTTGGCTTCATGTCATCCTTAATGACATATGTACTCTCAAATTTGAAAAGGTAATGCCACCACTTGCATACATATTATGTCTCCACATAATAATTGAGTGCCAATAATTTTACCTAGATCTATCAATCTCTCTCTTTTTACATGTTTCTTTGTATATCACCATATAAAGCAAGTTGTGAAATTCATAACACCTTCTCTTTATTGTTGATGATGTGACAACACTTTTTTTGATGCAAGATCATAAAATATGTAATTTAGTAATAAAAAGATACCTGTACAATGCCATTATATTCCAATTTTATTCACTGGCTTAATTGTTGTTCTCAACCGATCCTTCAACGTTCAACCTATCCCTCAATATTTAGGAAATACTTTTAAATTAACTTCCACTAATGTTTATTTTACTAGACTACTAAGCTATGTGACAAAAACATAAAATCAGAAATGTAATTTAAATATAGTCTTGACAAGCTTTAAGTTTTCTTGGTAGTTACTAAAAAAAATGAGGCGTGGAAAAACTTAAATGTTTTTTAGCTTCTATCCATTTGTCTTTTTGGGACTTTTCAATGCCTTCCTTTAATTCATCTGCAAATAATCTTTATTGTTCCCTCCATCGACTCTAATTTATAACATTATTTAATATATTTTTCCACACTCATCCATGACAAAATTACTTGGTATCTTAGTGCAATGCTTCACACTTTCATTCCATAAGCACAAAAAAAACAAGTTCTCTAATACCAAATGCTAGAGGAGAATGAAATGTTTTGATATCCTATTCAACAAATCAGAGAACATTTTATACAAAGAAAACCAAGACAGTTGGTTGCTACATGTAGTTGATAGTTATCAACTGACCACACAATTGTAATGTAATAGTAAACATATCACAATTACGCCAATAAATATAATTTAGGACACATCATTTATCCTCCACTTTAGTAGAGTATGAACCTACTTCATACTCACGTTAAACTACATCAAAGTATAGTAAAAAATATTATCAAGGTAAAAGAGACAATGAAAAACCAAACCCTAGAGTGACTTAGGTCCTTATCAACCTATGCCCAAGGAAAAAGAAACATTCACATGAAGAGCTAGATAAAAAATGAGCCATGACCATGCTATCCTAGTAAGGTTAAACTTACTATGTGTCATTTGGAGAGAGACATGCAAAAGATGGAGTTGATGGTATAGAAAGATGTATTATGCTAGTCAACCCATTTAAAGCATAACTAAACAAGACATTCTATGGAAGGAAACCTTGTTGAAACAAATTGATGCAATCGGATAATCAAGGATAGTATTGTATCCAAGGAAATCTACTAATAGAACAATGCAAAAGGATTTCCCAAAGGAGAGAATTTTCTCCAAAGGAATTTACTACAAGGAGATTACCACACAATAGAAAGAGTTCAATAAGTAACCAAAAAATTATACTAAAAATTTGATTTGTGGTGTATACATAATATGTAAGAAAGAGCAGAGTGTATTTCCCCACATTAAAGTGATAATGTATACCTTATTGGGAGAAATGAGTTTAAGGTAGCATACATATAATCCAAAATACATACATGATTCTAGTATGATATGCTCACAAACAAGGACAAAATAAAGGGGAATAAAGATCATGAAAAAAAGATCACAAAGGGATCTATTAACTTTGGGGTCAATATGTATATATGAAAACTCATGTATATCAAGAATAATTGTAATGAATTGACTTCATCCCACAAAGAACTAGAACTTCAAGTAGAATGGAAAAGGAGCACATAAGATAAACAAACTAAAAACATTTTTGGTCAATGTTGTAGAGACCAAAAAGAGAGAAGGTTATCACTGCTTTGTGTCATCCCTAAGTAGAAATAACAAGACACATTTACAACAGTAACATATGTATAAAATAACATGTATATAATATATAGAAGAAACAAGATACAAATAGAGAAATGTTATGAAAGTTTTGATCCCTTTATCACCTTGAACAACTTTAGAAAAAAATGACCATTTAAAGGAATCTATACAACAATAAAAAATAACAAGCAACACATCATGAGGAAGGCACATTATGATCAAGGAAAAAAAATAATCCACTGTACAAGAGGAGCTTTTTAAGTGTATCATCCACCAAACCTTCTTACTGAACGTTATGTAGGGAAGGTGGACAACATGTAAGATGAGCAATGTTGAGCACAGTAGATGGAGCTACTGCAAGTTCCAAACAAGGACCATGCCCTAATGACGAGTCACTTTGTTTGTCACAAGGAGTAAGAGTTGATAGCTTGGAAAACCTTAAAGATAACTAATGATTAATTTCAATAACCTCATACATATCATCATAATTATTAGGATTGATATTATTGGTAAGATTATTTTCAAAACTATCATATTTTTTATTCTCACTTTATATATTCTCGTTAATTTCTTTTTCTTTTTTCGAATACATAGGAGCCATAGTGAACAAGGGTGAATTAGAGAAACTAATCAAAAATATTATTTTATTTTTATGTTCTTCAAACATATTATAATCTTTCTTTCTTTCTTTCTTTCTTTAGGAGCAAAAATAATTGTGCAATGAAAAATTATTTCATTTTTATTTCATAAATTAATGTATTTATTATCAACTATTTATTTATAATTAAATATAAATTTTATTTTTATTATTAAATAATATTTTGACATGTAAATTATTGTCAAATCTAAGACAAAGTTGGGAATTTGTGTTAACACACTCACACAATTACACTACACCCCTTCTCATCACTATAGTATACCCTCAATGATATAAATTAATGTAGGAATAATGCAATCAAGGAAAATAAAATTGTTTGTCTCAATGATACCCAAGGCATTCTTTAGGAGTCATTTTTAAACCAAAATAAATTTAATATATAGCGACCTTATTGAATAGGTGTATATAAAATTCTAATGCCAAATAATTTGTATCATGGATGCTTAGATTTAATTCTATTAGTTTAAAATATAAGGTTACAATTGATTGGCCAACCATCACTATTGACAATCTACACAAGAAATATCTAGCGTGTAAGAAAAAAAGAAAAAATATGATATTATACTTGGTATATCTAATGCCAAGAAGGATAATATTTTCATCTATGACTACAATTAATGTTGTCTCTCCAAGATAATAAAATATTTAAGAAATAGATCTTATGGAAAGCTTAAGAAATTTCAAAGTGGTTGTTGATGATTTCATCCTCCATTTGATAATATTAATAGAAAATGACCTCAATGAATTCATATTTTTTATTAAATTAAGTGAGGAAGGGCCCCAACCTATTACAGATCTAAATAAACCATCAAAACTTAATCTACAATAGAACCAATTCTAGAAATATTAGAATAGAGCACCCAAACTAAAAATAATAGAGTTTGAGCCAACTTAGGATAGCCCAAATAGATTCAAGAAATAGACAAAACAACTAAACAAAAACCTAATGAAGATCAAACTTGGGACAAGGAGTGGGCCTAATGAACCAAACTTTGACATCGGGGATGAAGGAACATGCCCTTTTTCTTTCTATGAACCTCTATCTAGGAATCAACATCCAACTTTGAGAGAGCAAGGGGAGTGCTATCAAAGCCTTCAGAAGTAGTGGATGAGTCCAATAAGCAAGCCATCAATTCGAGAAGAGGGAACCTGCAATTTAGGGAGAGCAAGTCTTGAACCATAAATGAGATTAGGCATGTATTCGAGAACGCACCAAAAGGAGCCAAATAATTGTAAACAACACAATTAGTAGGGGCCACTCGAAGAACAAGGGTTTCCTGAACAACAACCCAAACCAAGTTAGAACATGTAGCCAAAATATGAACAACGTCCACCGAAGGACTAGGAGTCCCTAGAGTGGCAAATCTGAGCCAAACAAGGATGAACCATCAAAGTAGGAACACTATTCAAGAAAGGAGAGATAAAACCAGCTACTGAATTAGAACCAAAGTCAAACTCCACAAAGAAAACCATAACGTGACACCTTAAAGCTTCTTTCCACTAGGTAGGAGAGGAGTGAAGCCAAGAACCATGTAGACAAGAGGAGGAAAAGTGTCTAGTTGAAGCTACAATTATTATTATTATTATTAATATTATGGGGAAATTAGTTCTTCCTATCCATGTTATATATTAGGGTAAGTAGACTACAAGAGGAGCTTACAAGTTGCCAAAATATGTGATTAACAAGATGTCGATACTCAAACTCATGAGATAACTTTTTAGTGCATAATGTATTATCAAGCAATCATGTATGTCAAATATTCAATTTTCCAGTGTTTATCCCTATTATATGAAAATAATTATAAGGTTGAGATATCTATAATGAATCTATATATGAACAATAAGAGAGTCATGTTTAACCAAGAGAAAAGTAGGATTTTTATACAAACATTTGTTAGTTTTGAATATTTCTGGGTTAATTGTGATGTGGATGATGAGGTTAGGAAAAGGAAATATTTTAGACACATAATTTTTAGATTAAAGCATTCAAACCTTAAAAAGTGCTAAAAATTATTTCTTTATGATGGGGTTTACTCTACGTCACTTTTATAACACGAGAGAAATCTTTAACCTCATTATACTAAAGAAGAATTTGTATTTGAAGATGAAAATCCCTTTCTATAGCTCTCTCATCCTACTAATGGATCATGGAGTATGCAATTTAATATAAAAGAAGAATGCGCTATTCAATTTCTTTCTATATATCTGCCATCTTGATAATGATGGGACATGGAGTATGACTTAAAACATTGATGCAAATAAATTCTGCATAGTTGAATCTAGAAGCACAATGCACTGATCAATTCCTTTATATAGCTGTCTCATTTTGAGATGGACCATAGAGTAATGTTGATGCAAATAAATTCTATAAGGTTGAATCCAGAAGAACAACACGCTAATCATTATAGAATGCAAAAATCTAATGTATATGACAGAAGAAAATTCCGTTAAGGTAATAAGCTAAGAGATTATTGATAGTTTTTTCATAGAATCCTACATTTATTTCACTTTTGGAGGGGTGGTTTGAGTTCCCTCCTACCTTTTCACCTCCTTATTGTTGTCTTTAAATGACATTTTTGTATATTTTACATGATATTGTTGATGCATATAATGATTTATTTTCTCTTAAATATTATTACGGGAAAAACAAGAGATCTTGACTACTCCAACATGGTGGTTTTAGAGTCTCATTGCAAATTATTTTCAATTTCAATAATTAAATTCAATCACAAATTTATATGTAATTCTATTATTTCATAGAAGCTGCATATTCCTTACTATGATCAGGATAATTTTGAAAATGTATAGACACTAACAATGAAGACGAACTTGGACAGAGGTTAAGTGAAAGTCTCTCCATAATAAAAATATACATGTTTCCAGTCTCAAATATGCCAATGGCTGCTTTGAAAAATATGATATTTCACTGTGTATTGGGCTTAATAGTTGCTGTGGTAAAATCCTCAATTTTATGGTACAGGGCCACCTCTCGAAGGAAGTGTAAAAAATTGTTTTTCCTGACGAGAACAGGGTATGTTTACTTCCTCCCCTCAAACCAAATCATGCAAAAGTGTATACACATTGGACAGCAATCATGAAAACATAAATTGCAGATTATAAAACAGGGTCAGAACTATAATTCAAAACAATGCTTTGGATTTCAAATTGAGTTAGCCAGACAGATATAAAACTATATTTACAATTTCGGCCACAATTGAGTTAACTCAGACTGTAAAAATTCATGACACAAATAAACTCTTCTTTTAGACAATCAATCTGTATGTTACCATTAGACTTAAACAGCACAGTCTAAATATATATTGACTTATTTAGATGGCTCATCTGAAATCGCTATACCAACTATTTTTGTTTTAAGGCTTCAGCTTCCAACTAAACAGGGGGTGTGCTGAGTACAAACTTGTCCAAACTTTCCTGAACCTCATGCTTTCAGGTCCCATGAATGTTTGATTCAGGGAGCTTCAAGATTTTTTGTAAGATCCAAAGTGATGATGGGAGAAGAACCAATGAATGAGACTGCTGCTGGAAATGGTAGCTGATTTCCTGCCATCAAGCTGGCACAACCCTTGGCAATTTGCAGATCAGTTGCAGTATTCATGGGGCCCTTCTCCACAGGCTTGATAAAATGATTATGTTGGCCTTTGTAGGTAGTGCTCACAATACTGTGATCATGACTACACCTCTGTACATGCTTTCTAACTGGGCAAGAAGCCCCAATGGCACATCTGTAATAAGCTCTAGGCCAGGGGTTGTTTCTTGTCATCTTTTGTCCATACTTTCGCCATTGGCAGCCATCACTGACCTGAAAACAATAAACAAGATACAAATTTATGATATTAAATTTTCACAATCTATAATTTCGGATGTGCTGGGATTAGATTGTGTAGAAATTTTTCGTCAATATTTTAGATCACTTTCTGGAATATATCATTAAAATAAAGAACTTAAAATTAAAAAGGATAATAGATCATCACAGAATATGATCCGAAATGTTAATGGAAAACCTTCTACTCAATCTAATACAAAAAGGGCATTGCCCAGATTAAAATTAGGTCATTGATTTATATAAATTCACTGCTTGTAAAGCTTTTTAATAGTAGACAAGATCATTACCACAGTTGTTTCTGATCTTGTCTGTGTAGTTATGATTTTCTTATGCACAGTCACATTCTGCAAGACAGAGTCTTTCTTCTTGTGGGAATCTACATCCGTGCTTGAATCACAATTCTCACTTTTACTCTGTCGCTGCGATTCACAATTGTGCTTCCTCTTTTTTGCTGGAAGTTCTAAATCCTCTACTGTATCTGTAGGATTCCTGTCTAAGAAGGTCTTAGAGGTCTCCTCAGAACTGCTAGAATTGACATTCGAATCCATATTAACTTCCTCTATAGAGCTTCCACGATGTATATCCTCCGCTATGTTTATCCCTAATTTAAGAGTCTTTCCCATAGTTCTTGGAGATGGTCTCAAATAATCTTCCTGCATGAAAAGCCCACAAAATAAATTAATCTTTTTGGCGAAATTTGATTCTACATATCCTTGCACTCTTTAACATTATGATATGAATCATATTCTAAATATCCTTACACTTTCTAACATTCTGATAATAGATCACAAAGTATGATACAAAACATTGATGCAAACACAATCAAAATCCAAAAACAACTAAGGATTTCCTCCTTTATATACCTGGTGCTTTATGAGCTGTGTTTGTAAGCTTTGATAGTTAGTGGATATAAGATTTATCATGAACGTGAGCTTCTGGTTCTCCTTATTAATACGACTCAATTCAACAACAAGCTGCAAAAGAAATCCCAATGAATATACATGATGAAAAATAAAACAGGAATTGAAAAATCAAACAAGTTCTAAGTTCTCAGAATGAGTACCTCATTTTTTCGTTGCTCCATTTCATCAACTGTGCCCTCACAATAGGAATTAGAATGTTCAATAACGTTTTCCATGAAAGATTCAAAACACCCACATAAATGAGAATGGAAATGGAGATGCAGGAGAAAAGGAGTATCAAATATGGACACGCTGACGGCTCTCTTGTGTACGTTGAATCCGGAGTCAGAATATGTGAAAGAACGTGGTTTATTCAACGACTTTCTTAGAAATGGACACGTTGTCAACTGGTGCGCCCATGCAAAAATGTCCGCCGGCGGCCGCCTTAAACGGTGCATGGCGGAACCCACTGCATATCAAATGCAATTTAAGGATTTATCACATGTTGAAAATTCAAGGGAGAGAGTATTAGTCTTGAGAATACTTTTAGGTGACGATTTATTATTATTTTCATATACATTGCCTTTGCACTATTGATTATTATTATATAATTAGTATTGCTTTTACGTAAAATATATTGTTAATATATACAATTATGCATGATTATTCATCATTTCATTTTAAAAATCTAAATAGTTGGGGTCAAAATCTATCTAGAAATAAGATATAAGTCAATCTAATTCATTGTATGTAGACATTATCTACTAGATATACTGTTATTAAAATCAAACAAGTTTTTGTGTTCTTGACATGCATTGAATGGTTTGAGTTTGTAATATAGCACAACAAGCAACTCTTTTATTTATTTATATATATAAAATAGAATTGTCAACATCAAAAAGTCCTTTCAATTATATTTTGAAATTTTAAGATCATGAGTGTACAAACTTTCAATGGTAACGAATTTCACAATATTCTTTAAATGAATGATATATATTTTCAACTTACTATATTTTAAAATCTATTCTTTCAACAAGTGTTGTCTTGTATTCTTGGTTTGGTGTTGTGCATTTAATATCTTTATTTGGGACTTCAACTATTGATAATTGAAGTCCTAATAGATAGAAAAAAAGTGTCCAGGTGAACTCCCTCTCAATCGACATCAACTCCTCTCAACGATTAAAATTCATGTATATGGATTGAGCATGTTAAAAATTTAGAAGGAAAAAAGTAACTTATGAACTATGACAAAGATGAAAGACAAATCACTAATTGTGTATTTGTTTTATTAAATAGATTATCAATTTTTATACTTGCACAATTTATGAGATTGTTGTATTTCTTAACTTATAAAAACATTCTAGTGACACATATAATAGATTTTTTCTTGCTCTAAATTAGTTTTTTTTAACCTATTTCATTAATTAGAATATCAATGTAAGTCATACTATCTAAAGTTTACCTCATATTTATATCATTTAATTATTTTTTGAGGAAGAGTTTCTAGTTTTTAGCCATTTCTTATTAACTTTAAAATTCAAGCTCTTGTAAGGTAGGTTTAAGTGTTCTCTAAATATTTTTAGATATCTCTAGCTCTTTAAAAATGTCAATCCCTTTTTCTCATCTTTCTAAATACAAAGGTTGAAATAAAAGAAAGAACAATGGAATGATTATGATTATCCCTATTGAACACATTGTAATAATAAGAGAGGGTGTGGGTTGAATATGCATTTACTTGAGTTCAATTAATCAAATTTCCAACGTTGACTTCTAATCAGATTCTCCAAAAGGGAAAATAGTACAACCCAAGAAAGCAATAACTCTCCCCCCGAAAGAAATGTTTTATGAAAATGCCAAAGGAAGCTCACTACTCCCTAAATAAGTCATTACAAAAAATGAAAATATGAACTTGAGTTGCTATAAGAATGCATGTCTCATATATGGATGTTTCGGTTCCTTTT
>MU224133.1:1889941-1903042 GCA_018584345.1 Thuja plicata | reverse complement strand
TAGATGTACGATTTTTTTAAAAATCAATAAAGATAAGTATTTTTTCTTTCACATGTGTAATAGTTTCATTATCATTTTACAATTAGTCCCTCAGATAAATCAATAGAACTTCTTCAAAGTGATAGTTTGATGTGCATACTTTTTGATCTGGTTAATAGTCTTTATTATCAATTGGTTTTTCTCATTTTGCATGGTTAAATTCTATTGATTGAGGCCTCAGTCAATTGGTTTTTTATTTGAGAAGTAATATCCTTGAACTTATTTCAAGGTTGTATGTTTATTTCATAACACCTTTGAAGTGATAAGTTTTCTTGTAAAACTATCTTTGAGGTTGAACATAAGATTGAAATGATCTTGAATCTATTTCCCATGATTGATTAAGGCATTGGTCTAATAATTATTTGGATTATAGTTATTCAGTTCATTGTTTATAGTTTTGTGATATCTTATCTATCCGCTCATTTCAAATTATATACACATTTACTAAACATTCTTTCAATTACTTAAAGTATTTTAGTTTACAGTTCATGATATATTGCTTTCAGTTAGATTTATTTCAAGTGCCTTGCCATACTTGAGAGAGAGGGTTGAAGTGCTTCTTATCCTCTATAAAAAGCCTTGTAACTTGAAGGATAAGTCAAGGTATAGGCCCTACCAGCCTTGGTTTTGAAGAGACATAATTGTAGAAGTTCCAACCTTGCCTTGGTTGTGACTTGTTAGTTGGTCAAATCACTTGGGTTTCCCAGCATTGGATTCGCAAGTCTATAAGAAATCCAATTTGTTGGTTTGAGCACCAATGGATTGGGAAATCTACTGGGGAGTTGTTCAAAAGAATTTTTTTAAATTTTACCTATAATCTCTAGTGATATATTTAAGACTCTACTGGGAGAAAAGAACTCAGAAGACAGTAAGTATTTTCCTTTTGATAAGAAGCTGGTGACTCTATTGAAAAAGGATTTCAGTCAGTGACTCTACTAACGGAGAAGACTCAGAAGGAGATGGTTGATTTTTTTTTCAAATTTATCCATAATTTCAAAGAAATCCTTTTATTTCAGATGGTATTAGGCCATTGGATCTTAGGAGATTTCAATGCATCCCAAATAAGTTATCCCCTAAAATTTCACTTCTACCAAAGTTCCATGGAGAATGGGATGAATCGACACTACAACACTTGGATGAATTTATAAATTCATAGAATATTATGAGGTTTCTATAGAGGATAAGGTGATGAGGCTATTTGTCAGGACCTTAAAATATAATGCTAGAAAATTATATGAATCACTACCCACACAATGCATTTCATCATGGAAACAGTTTGAGAAATGGTTTCTTTATACATTTCATGATGCCAGTGGTGAAGAAGAAAACATGTGCTATAAATGATATGAAGACCAAAGTTGCCGCATGGAAGAAGATCCAAATTACATTGTAGAAAAATAATTGTACATGTCCCCTTTGCATACATTCTTCAATTTGGAAAGATATGAAGGAGAATCTGCAATACATTTGTTCATGAGAATGATAAGGATTTTTCAGAAAATACCTTCAGATATTAGGCATTTTGGAAGGGAATTAATGGATAAACTTTGTGAGTTAGGAATATATGATGATTCTTAACTGATAATGTTTCTTGACCAAGTATGTGAGGAATTGAGAAAAGAAAAGAATAATGACATAGAGGAAGAAAATTCAAATCAGATTGAAGAGGAATATATACATGATGAGATTTGTATGGGGACAGGTATCAATAACCATGATGATGAGGAAGAAGATCTTCTCAGTATAGAAGAAATATCATATTTACTAGACATGGAATATCAAAAACATGTTGAGAAGAGTGGTCAATTTTTTTTCTCAATGCACCATGATAAGCAATTTGATGGATCAGTACATACTCAAGGGGTAATAGATGAAGAAGATGATAAATTTCAAGAATCAAATAATGGAGATGAAATAGAACAACATACACCATATGAACATGAATAAATTTCATATGAAATCTCTCATGGAGATATGCCCGAGTTCTCTATATCCTTGAATCCATTATTTGAAGAATATTTTCTGTGCAATCAAGTCCTTCAACATCATGATAAAGATAGTGGGCCTAGTGATCATTTTGAAGATGATGAAACTCAAAATATGTATGGGGAAGTGTATTTAGAAAGTGAGACATGCATTATTTCATCCTATGAGCAGAAGTTGTATCAAACATGTGAAGATGAGTTGGAATCAAATAGACATAATGAGGAGAATGTGTTGAAGATTAGTTCTAAAAATTATTCGAGTATCCTATTTGATCAAATTATTGATAAGAAGGAAGTTCTTGAATGTGAGTTATCTCCAAATCCTTTTTGTGAAGAGAAACAAAATCTTGAGTATAGGGAAGATTGTGCACATAAATACATCCAAGAAGAAGATCTTAATCTAGTTACTTGTAGGGTTGATCAAATGTATGGGGATCTTCCTTTTAGCAAGGACTGTAGTGCACCTGCTGACTTTTCTAATGGTAAACAAAAGTCAAAGCATGTTAATAAAGCAATGAATGTTGTCCATGAGAATGGTGGCATCATATTCGAGAGATCCAAATTATTACATGATGAAAATTATGTGTTCGATAGAGGAAAGAAGTAGTGTTCACTTTTTTTGGGGAGCCTGGGGCCACCCAATTTCACTTTGCATCAGATTAAGTGTAGATACATGGTCTGCTTCTCCAGAGATAGCTAGAATTGCTATGCTCACAAGGAGCATACGTCCCTAGAAAGAGCCACTGGTGGTACCCTAAATTTTTAGAATTTAGAAGTCTCTATCCATTATCAAGAAGAAAGTTTCTCCATACTAAAAAAATCAAAGGAAGGAAGCTTTATGACACAAATAAATAGAATTAACTAATCGAAGCCTTCATAAAATGTTGGAATTTTGACATGCTACAAAGATGATGCCGATAGAGGCTAAAGATGGTCAAATTTTAAAAATCTAAAAATGACCTAGTTTGGGAAATGAAATTTCCTATCCCTAGCAGAAATATTAGCTTTTCAAAAGGTTTTTTTTTATTTTTGACCAAAGCCAAATCTGAAAGTTAGGTAGTTATTTTTTAGTTAGTTTATAATTTTTTGAAAATAATTTGTAATAAGGGTTGTGTCTTTTCACCCTAATAGAGTTGTGAAAGCCACACACTCACACACACACACACACACACACACACACACACACACACACACACACACACACATATACACAATGCAAAAATTAAAGAGACAAGACAATACAATATAATACAATTTCACATATTTGGATAGTTTTAGATCAACAAATGTAACATGAACCTGGATGTAGTACTTTTTAAAAAAATAAATAAAGATAAGTATTTTTTCTTTCACATGTGTAATAGTTTCATTATCATTTTACAATTAGTCCCTCAGATAAATCAATAGAACTTCTTCAAAGTGATAGTTTGATGTGCATACTTCTTGATCTGGTTCATAGTCTTTATTATCAATTGGTTTTTTTGATTTTGCATGGTTAAATTTTGTTGATTGAGGCCTTAGTCAATTGGTCTATCATTTGAGAAGTAACATCCTTTTGAAATATCCTTGAACTTGTTTCAAGGTTGTATGTTCATTTCATAACACCTTTGAAGTGATAAGTTTTCTTGTAAACTGTCTCTGAGGTTGAACATAAGATTGGAATGATCTTGACTCTATTACCCACGGTTGATTAAGGCACCAGTCTAATAATTATTTGGATTATAGTTATTCAGTTCACTGTTTATAGTTTTTTGATATCTTATCTATCCGTTCATTTCAAACTACATACACATTTACTAAACATTCTTTCAATTACTTAAAGTATTTTAGTTTATAGTTCATGATATATTGCTTTCAGTTAGATTTCCTTCAAGTGCCTTGCCATACTTGAGAGAGAGGGTTGAAGTGTTTCTTATTTTCTATAAAAAGCCTTGTAACTTGAAGGATAAGTCAAGGTATAGGCCTACTAGCCTTGATTTTGCAGAGCCATAATTGTAGAAGTTTCAACATTGCGTTGGTCGTGTCTTGTTAGTTTGCCAAATCTTTTGGGTTTCCCAGCAATGGATTGGAAAGTCCATAGGAAATCCAATCTATTGATTTGAGAACCAATAGAAATGACTCATCTTACTAAACTCATCTAGTACCACAAAAAAACTGTCTAAACCAGTTGGACTCCTAGGTAATCCCACTATGAAATCCATACTTATGCACTCTCATGGTCTCTTTGGGATGGGTAATGGCTGGTAAAGACTTGCATTTGATGATCTCCCCTTTTCCTTCTGACACACTCCACACTGCTCCACATATCTCCTTATACATTAAGAAAAATGTAATGTCCAGAACATACCCCAAGGTTCCCAATAATAAATGATCCAAAACCAATGAGTGTGAGTAAAAACATAGAAACTAGAATAAAGGAACAAACCTGAAAGGAAATATTTTTGGGTGATGCAAGATTTCTAGCAACCCAAGGATTCTTCTGCATCATATCTTTATCTCCCTCTTTCTCTATCTCAGTGGAGCTATCACTCCCCAAACCCTCAAGCTTCTCATGATGCTTATACTTCAAAACCCTATCCTCTATTTCATTCAACCCTTCACCAATTACCTTCCCTAACATCTATATAACACCCACCAATTTTTTAAGGATATTTAAACTTCTTCAGATGAAAATCCCTCTTAATACCTTTATACCTATTCCTAATAGTCCCAAAAAGAGAGAATTTGACTCCTTGTAGTGTGCCCTTATATCCCTTCTAACGTATCCTAGTAGAGAGGTTAGGAAACCCTTATCTTTCCTTCATGACCAAAGAAAAATCAAATGGGTAAAGAATAGTTAAATTACCATTAATATTAATGATGAAATTATGCGATTCTCCCAAAACATTATTGTCAAATAGCATTTTGTAGAGTTCCCCCACAACCACCTTTTCCTCAACTATCACCAAAATGGATGCTAAGTGATGTGCATCCCTTCTTAGTTAGGATCTAATAACCCATAACACCCTACAACCTTCAATTTGATGGGGTTCACAAGACAAGGCTCCACATGCTAAGGTAAATCCACAAAAAACTTCCATGAAACACTTCATCAACACTTAGTGATCTCTCCTCACCAACTCAATTCACACATGGATTCAAAGCTTTGATTATACATCAACTCACCCTCAAATGTTCCTTTTATAAACCAAATTTGCACCCTATTAGACTCTTTAGCCTAATGATTTGGTATAGCATGGGAATCACTTCCAGGACGTGGGACCTATGCTAACTAAAATGAAACCTCTAGATTCTAGGTCGATTCCTCTTAGATAATCACCTTTTTTCTCTTTAAAAATGAAAAGTAAACTTGGGAGGAAAAGGGATAGAAGGAGAACCAAAAGGAAAATAAAGAAAAACTTAACCTATAAGGTGATACATCGAAAGTGGCATGAATCATAAAAAAATGACTAAGAACTAGCATGAAATTCCTAGATCTAAGTGAGCACAAATTCCTAAATAGGATTGCATAAGTATTTCATAAAGAGGTCTGAGATGAAAAGAGGCTATTCATAGAAAGAAAAGATTTCACAAACAATATATTTTCAAGGAATAGAAATGAACTATGACATGCAAATAAAGATCCACTCTAGCAAATGGCCATGAAAATGAGACAAAATGATAGGGGATGAACAAAATCCACAAGATCATCTAAATCAACCATCCACAATAGTGCACAAAGATGTAGAAAGAAAGAGGGATCAAGAAATCCAATTTTTATTCAATATTAGACACTGTATCATGCTTCAAATAAGAGAAATATAAATAAGAAAACCTAGGGATAGATAAAATGTCACAAAAAGTCTTTGCATAATCTGAATCTCAATGAGAAATTACAAATAGATGAAAACCTGAGGGAAGAGACAATGCCACAGAAAGTCTTGTATAAGCTAGAAAAAATAACTACAAAAGCAACTAAAAAACACTTATATACAACTTCCCCTAGCATGTAGGCTTAGGAGTCAATCCATCCGATCAGATCGGACAAATTAGGGTTACAATAGAAATCCATTAAAAAATCAAAAACCCTAAAAAATTCAAGTATGTCCATTAATTCACTTTGGAAATATCTCAGACGATCAGATTAGCCTTGAAGATATCTCCTATCACCATAAATTTGAGTAGAGAAGTCGGCTGATCCATCTACTTTGTCTGTGACCTAGAACACATTGCCATTGCCATGAAACTCTAAGGTCAGATTTCAAATATTTGAATATCTATTTATAATGGTCACAGGTGGTGTGAATTATCATATTAGCAGCTTAGAATAAGACTTGATTCTCCTTTTAAAATATAGTCATCGATTCTTTCTTTATCTTTATCTAGTCCTTGAGATCAGATCTAATCTAGACATGTGGCACCTTTGTGCAATGCCTTGAACATTAAAAATATTCATCTTGGCCATCAAGGGAAAGCGTCAACTATTGGATCTATCTCTCATCTGATCTTTGCCTCTAACCTACCTCCAACTCATCTTTAACCTCGGGTACTAAATTCCTTTGTATCTCGAAGTCGCTAGATCTTTGCCTTAAATCTGGTTAATTTGCAAGATTCAACGACAAACATAGATCTTAATATGCATCGACGGTCTGCGCTAAGTCTCTGAATAGAATGGCTTGACACAAATTTATCTACTAACTCAGTGCCAACCAAAAGATCATCTTTGCATCGACGGTCATAATATTTTCCTAGAAAATCTGACTTAACTTTTGTAATATATAAAATTTGGCTCATAAAGGATTGCTTAAATAAGATTTGCATAATGAGATAAGAGAGAAATCCTTAGGCCAATTTCAGTTTCTTACACTTGATTATTATGATAAAAAGGATTGAAAGGATCATATAAAGAATAGTGGGATAATATACCTACCTCATAACATAGAAAATCTGGAAAAGCTTGTTTTCTGAGGTTTGTATTGAGTTTTTGGAAAATCTGAAAAATGATCCCGAACCAAAACGCAGAGACAAACAAAACCCAGAAATATTTTTCTGTTCTGATGCCATCTTATGAAAAAGGTCAACCTTGACCCACAAATGTCACCCCTGACCCAATAATGTCGACCCTAACCTGCATAGTGTCGGCAGAAAATCTGTTTGCAGATCCTGATAGTTTGCTAAAAAGGGTATCTAAATCTAGTCTCAAATCTACTTTTCTATACCTGCAACTCTTGAAAACAACAGCTACAAATATCTAAAAATAGGGGTTTTGGGGTGGTTATATAGGGTTTTGCCTTAGTCAAACCCCCATTTTGGTGATCTCCACCTCCATGAATAGCCGAATATAGAATGTATTATGTGTGTGTATTGCTCTTTTGAAAAGAGTCTTTAAACATGCAATATCAAGATCTAATCTTCTAGATTAACAATCCTAACATAACATGGAAATGAGAAAGCAATGCATAGATTTGAATATGATAAAGAAATCATACCAAGCCACCAAGGCTAAAGTATTCCTATCAACTCACAATTCGTAATTGCTACCCCATGATAATGTCCTTTGAATGCTTGAATGTTGAGAATAGTAGATCTAAAGAGAAAGCCTTCTTTCTTCAATGAAGATTCACCATAGCTTGTCCTAAAAAATGATTGATTGAAGATGATGATATGTCCTCCTAGATTTTCCTTCTATATCATCCTCTTGCTTGTTTGCATCATCATTTCATCATGTCATCTCCCGATTTTATTTTATGATCAAATGAAGACAAAAGAGAGTGTTTATATAGAAATATCAACATAGGTCTCCTAGCAATGCAAGGGATCCTAATTCAAGTTCTACCTTGAATCATGGTCCAATCATAATCACCAACCAAGGAGGGAGTGTATTAATTCAAATATTAGAGAAAACACTTCCGCATCCGAACCTGGGGACCTATTTTAAGTTCTGGACCCCAATAAGCTCCAGATTTGAAAGTGGGGACCAACACCTGACAGAGGTCTATGTCAACCTCGAACCTGACCTAGGTTAGGTTCAACCTCAACCCTGACCTAAGGTTTCAGGCATGTCACCAGATAGTTGCTGAAAGGTTCCTAGGTCAGCCGGGGACCTAGGAAGGTGGGGGACTATGCCAGAATGTTAAGAAGGCCTAGAGGCCCTGGGAGAGAGTAGGATGAGGCCCAGGAGGACTAATACATAGGTCCTACCTCAAAAGAAGAGTCATGGAGAATGAAATCTAGGAGGATTCATAAGATCCTAACCCTAATTTCACCTACACATGTATAATCAAGCACAGATGCAAATCTAATATGAAAACATACTAAATAAGGGTGCTAAACCTATCAAAATGGAAGTGCTTCCATTTTAAGATGATACATTTAGCCCCCACTTTATCTTAGATATGATACTACGTGACTATGTAAGCTAAAGTATCATAAATTATAAAAATGATATAGCCAAGTGCTCAATGCAAAGATCCTGCAAGAAACCATTAGTATCCGCAACCTGCAACACACAAGGTTAATGAAAATCCAAAGAGCACCTAAGTATTAATATAATTATCTTGAGAAGTATATAGAGCACCTTATGCCCCACCCCTGATTCGGATTACTAATTCATGGAAGGTGAAATAGGGTGATAAGGTGATTTCTATACACTAAATATGTAATTTGTTGAAAAGGTCCTTTTCTAAACTAGTTAGAAGGGTCCTAAACCTTCCTAAATTGATTTAAGAGGTTAGGTATCTAAATCATGATTCCAATGCCTTTGACGATACTGAAAATGGAGCTACCAAACTCAAGTTACAATGAAAACAATAGATGTCTATCTAAATGCATATAAAGGGAAAATTCAAATTTAACCTAAATAATTTCAAATGAAAACCTAGTAAAACCCTAATTTATTGCCTATAAATAAGAGGAAGAGATACTTACCACCTCATTTTTACCATTTGCAAAGTTTGGGAAAGGAGATAGGATGCCAAAGAGAGAGGGATTTCGAGCAAGCCGCATGGAGGTTCTGAAGGAGCGCCTGGCCAGCAGACAACCACTGCCCAAGGTAAGTTCCTATTTTGAGTGCTTGTGATTGAAAATTTCATGTTTTTATAGGGAAGGCCGACCCTAACCTAGTAAGGTCAACCCTGACCCATTAAGGTCGATCCTGACTGAGAAGGTTCTGTCCTTTTTGGGGGCAGGTAGACCCTGACCCAAAAAGGTCGACCTTGACCCAAAAAGGTTGACCCTGACCAGGTTAGGTGGGTATAGAAGATGTTTGATGTAGAAGTACTGATATGATTCATGTTTGTGCTTGCAGGATCCAGTCTGTCTTTGAGAGCATCCCTTCTGAGGGTTAATACTATCTGTCAGAGGGAGTGTCTCTGAGCTACAACGAGATGAGATATAGTTATTGAGAGATGTGGGATTGTACTGGGTAGTAGTCCTACCACAGCTGAGGTTCCATCAGTCCATGATATCAGCCATGATAGAGAGATGGGATGAGGATACTTGTTCCTTCCATCTTCTATTACGAGAGATCACAATCACTCTAGAGGATGTGTACAGGATCCTACGACTTCCAGTTTGAGGCGAGCTTGTTAGACTGAGAGTACCGCGGGGTTAGCTTGAGGTTTTTGTAGATATGGAGTATTGTTTGGGATGGGTACCACAGATGAGGACCTGATCAGATCATATATCTTTGGCAGCCATACTAGTAGGTCTGACACCTTTGGTACAGAGAGTGATGCTATGTATACTTGCTTTGGTTGTAGTGCCCAACACAAAGGGTACAATATTTTTAGCACCATTCACCCATCTCGTACGCAAGATGGAGAGTGACAAGGTCACTATCTCATGGGGCTGCAACATGTTGGCTCATTTTTATCATGAGCTAAGTTAGTTGATGAGATACCAATGGGAGAGTCTGACGGTGTGCACCTTGCTACAGGTTTGGATGTTTGAGCATTAAACATGTACACGACCATAGGGTACTCCTGTGATGATAGATGCAAGCACACTAAGAGCCTTTGCATATCCACTAGCAGATGTCTAGTAGCATGGAGATATCCTCTTTTGGAGGGTATGCTTTGACCGTATACCAGGTATAGATGTGATATGGAGACCTTATTGTTAGATGATAGAGTGGCCAGATACCCGTCAGTAGTTGAGACACTTGCAGCAGCGTAAGCTACTAGAAGGTCCTACCAATCATGTCATGATGCCGTATTACTATGATAGGGTGATGAGACAGTTTGGTTTGATGCAGGGAGTCCCCCGGACAGTACCTCGGTATGCATATCCGATGAGATACTATCAGAGACCCAGTGCCATACGTCGACTGACAATAGCTTATATTGTGGATAGTGAGACAGATGAGACTGAGGATATAGAGGTAGCTACTAAGATATCCTATGTCGGTGTTAGCAAAGAGTATATCAGATACTAGAGTTTATAGGGGACCCATCCTATCTTCCCTAATGACTACCCCATAGGTGATCCAGGTCCTTCAGAGAGGAACCACCAAGAAGATGACATACCAGTAGGAGAGGAGGAGGATCAGAGAGATGAGGAGGAGCCTCCCTTCAAGGGAGATCCTATGGAGGAGGAGAGAGTAGAGGAGATGCCCCTAGGCTATGGTACAGGGAATGGTGATGAGGAAGTCTATGTTGCTCCCTTGAGATCACAATGACCTCCTCAAGCGCACACAGAGATACCACCACCAAGGCCTAGATAGAGTGAGCAAGGAGAGAGTAGTCACTCCATGCCCCCACCATCTAGATCCTTTAGTGATACCCAGGCAGGAGATCCATGTATGATACCGCTTTAGAATGTTTTGAATAAAGATTTTGTTTGGAAGAATAAATTAAATAAGTTTTATATTTGAATTTTGTAGGGAGCGTAGTGGAGTGGAGGATTTTTGTATCCGAGGTTCTAAAGGATACATGTATATCCTATTGACTGCCAACTAGTGAGAGAAAATCCCTTGTAGGACAAAGGGATCCTGGAAGACATGCAGATATCTTCCTATGTGTACAATGAGAGTTGAGGTTATGGAAGGAGAGAGAAGAGAAACTGATGGCTGACATGCAGAGAGCTCAGGAGTGGATCCAGGAGATGAGCATATCAAGGAGTTGCACACAGACTAGCATTCCAAGATCCTCAACCTCCCATCACAGATCTGAGAGAGCTAGGAGTCACCATCCTTCAGAGCATCGTGATAGAGATTGATAGATAGGGCACTTGTGCCACATATGTACCAAACTCGGGAAAAGTTTATTTATGAAGAAAAATTTGTTTTTGAAACAATTAGTCCTATGATTGATTAATTTTTACTTTCATCAAGGCACAAAAATTTTAAAAAGAAAGAGGAAAGGAAAATATGTATGGATGCATTCTAAGTTATATAACTTATAAAATAATTATTCTATAAGGAACATATACATGCCTAAAGAAGAAAATGACTAGTTAGGGATAATAATGTTTTAGATGCATGATATTAATAGGTTCCCTAAGGGGAACACCATTCATATCAGCAATTTTATAAACACCTAAAGTAAAATCATCAATTACCACAAAGGGTCCAAGCCAATTTGGACTAAATTTTCCTTTCTCACTGTGTAAAGAATTCACATTTCTTTGGTTCTCATATAAGACTAAATCACCTACCACGAATGATTGTTCAATAACTTTGTGATTATATTGTTTTTGGAGTGATTTATGATAGGCCTTAATGTGTTCCAAAGCATTTATTTGTTGTTCATCTAACATTTCTAACTCTTTTAATCATTTTTCCCAGAAAGTATCTTTGTCAATGATCCCACGAAATGAAACACACAATGATGGTATTTCTAATTCCAAAGGCATGATAGCGTCAGTCCCATAAACAAGATTATAAGGTGAAGTACCAGTGGCCATACGAACACTAGTCCTATAAGCCCACAAGGCATAAGTAAGTTGGGTATGCTAATCTTATGCATGTTTGTTGACTATTTTCTTTAATATTTGTTCAATAACCTTATTTATTGCTTTAGCTTGACCATTAGATTGAGGGTAGTAGGGAGTAGAAAATCTGTGTTGTATATGATATTTCTCCATGAATTTTGTGACTTCTTTGTTCTTAAAAGATGTACCATTATCTGAAACTATCATTGAAGGAATACCAAATTGTGCTATAATATGGTTAAGGATGAAATCATAGATAACATCTCCAATAGTAGAATGAAGAGGGATAGCTTCTACCCATTTTGTAAAGTAATCCGTAGCTGTGAGAATGTATGTATGTCCTTGAGAAGAAGCTGGTGAGATTTTTCCAATAAGGTCTAAAAGGCCATGGAGCAGATCACGAGCAGGAGCATGAATTAAATTACCATGTTGTTGACACTGAGGACACTTTTTTACAAATGTAAAGGAATCTTTCTCCATTGTTTACCAGTAGTATCCCATTCTGAGGAGTTTATTGACTAAAGATTTCCCACCAAAATGTCCTCCACAAGAACCAGAGTGAGCTTCTACTAAAGCTACAGGTACTTCAATATTGTTAAGACATCTTAATAGTAAACCATTATAAGAACATTTGTAAAGTGTTTCCCCTAAAATGATAAAGTGGGCTGCAAGCTTTCTAATATGATTATGTGTGTTCCTTGTTGTCAATTCTGGAAAAGTATTATCTTTCAAAAAATGAAAGATATGTGAATACCATTCATCTAAATGCAAATTACAACAATCCATGGTAACCCTATCAGAAATTGCAGAGAATTTAAGAGTGTGTATAGTAAATTGAAATTCTTCATTGTTATTCTCAAGGAAAACCAAAGAAGCCGTGCTAGCCATGGTGTTTTCATGTCGATTATCTTTCCTAGGTAAAGTTTGAATTGTGTAAGAAGAAAATTATGAGAGAATATCTAGAGCCACATCTCGATATTGTGCCATCTTATCACTCTTAGTTTGATAACCTCCTTTGATTTGTTCTACAATCAATTGCGAATCCTGTTAGGAATAAGGTGTCTCAACCTTGGATAATTCCTATTCTTATTATTTGTTTTGTAAAATGTATTTTCTTGCAAATAATGTAATTAAGTGTGAGTGTACATGTCTAGTTGGCATGTTGATG
>MU224133.1:1863530-1873645 GCA_018584345.1 Thuja plicata | reverse complement strand
TTCCCTTAATAGTTATTTGAGGACATCCTTTTACCATCATCAAAGGTTTAGGAAATATCATTTTAGGTGTCTCAATGTTGCAAATAGAGGAATATGAAGGTAACCATGCATACACTCTATGGTAAAATTCAATTGAAGAGATTGTGGAGGAGGATGAAATAGGAATAGGATCCATGGGGATCTCATTTGAACCATTGACATGCTCACTTCCATGTATCTGATGAAGGGACCTATCATTTTGTACCACAAAATCCTCATCAAAGTATTCAAAACAAAAATCATACATGTTTAACACAAGAAAACACTACAAGCATGGAAAATGTAAATGTTTTTGTATTTTAAAGAATTTTTGTGATTTTTATGAATTTTGAAATATAAATGCAAGAGCATAAAAGAAAACCTACTTCTATATGCATGCAAGATCTAATATGAAATGTAAATCTAACACCAAGGAAAAGAAAGAGTTGTCTATCGCGGGTTCACCAAAATGTAATATATAAAATTTGGCTCATAAAGGATTGCTTAAATAAGATTTGCATAATGAGATAAGAGAGAAATCCTAAGGCTAATTTTAGTTTCTTACACTTAATTATTATGATAAAAAGGATTTAAAGGAGCATGTAAAGAATAGTGGGATAAGATACCTACCTCATAACATAGAAAATCTAGAAAAGCTTGTTTTCTGAGGTCTGTAATGAGTTTCTAGAAAATATGATAGTTGATCCTAAATTGGAATGCAGAGATGAAAAAAACCCAAAAATATTTTTCCATTCTGATGTCATCTTATGAAAAAGGTTGACCTTGAACCACAAATGTGACCCCTGACCCAATACTGTCGACCCTGACTTGTACAGTGTTGATAGAAAATCTATTTGCGGATCTCTATAGTTCGTTGAAAAGGGTATCTAAATCTGGTCTCAAATATGCTTTTCCATACCTGCAACTCCTAAAAATAGCACCTGCAAATATCTAAAAAGAGGGGTTTTGGGGTGGCTATATAGGGTTTTTCCTTAGTCAAACCCCCATTTTGGTGATCTCCACCTGCATGAATAGCCGAATATAGAATGTATTATGTGTGTGTATTGCTCTTTTGAAAAGAGTCTTTAAACATGCAATATCAAGATCTAATATTCTAGATTAACAATCCCAACATAACATGGAAATGAGAAAGCAATGCATAGATTTGAATATGAAAAAGAAATCATACCAAGCCCCCAAGGCTAAAGTATTCCTATCAACTCACAATCTGTAATTGCTACCCCATGATAATGTCCTTTGAATGCTTGAATGTTGAGAATAGTAGATCTAAAGAGAAAGTCTTCTTGCTTCAATGAAGATTCACCATAGCTTGTCCTCAAAAATGCTTGATTGAAGATGATGATATGTCCTCCTAGCTTATCCTTCTATATCATCCTCTTGCTTTTTTGCATCATCATTTCATCATGTCATCTCCCGATTTCATTTTATGATGAAATGAAGGCAAAAGAGAGTGTTTATATAGAAATCTCAACATAGGTCTCCTAGGGCAATGCAAGGGATCCTAATTCAAGTTCTACCTTGAATCATGGTTCAATCACAATCACCAACCAAGGAGGGAATTTATTAATTCAAATATCAGAGAAAACACTTCCGCATCCGAACCTAGGGACCTATTTTAATTCTAGACCCCGATAAGCTCCAAATTTGAAAGCGGGGACCAACACTTGACAGAGGTCTATGTCAACCTCACCCCTGAGCTAGGTCAAGGTCAACCTTGACCCTGACCTTGGTCAAGGTCAACCTCAACCCTGACCTAGGTCAAGGTTGACCTTGACCTTGACCTAAGGTTTTAGGCAGGTCATCAGATAGTTGCTGAAAGGTTCCCAGGTCAGCCGAGGACCTAGGAAGGTGGGAGAATATGCCAGAATGTTAAGAAGGCCTAGAGGCCCTAGGAGAGAGTAGGATGAGGCCTAGGAGGACCAATACATAGGTCCTACATCAAAAGAAGAGTCATGGAGAGGGAAATCTAGGAGGATCTATAAGATCCTAACCCTAATTTCACCTACACATGTATAATCAAGCACAAATGCAAATCTAATATGCAAACATACTAAATAAGGGTGCTAAACCTATTAAAATGGAAGTGCTTCCATTTTAAGATGATACAAATTTATCTTTATCTTTCCATTTGGTGCTGACCTTAGATCTAACTTGGACACATGTTGAAAGGGTACATTGCTTCAATGGTTTGATCTCGATCACTTGTACTTTAAGGATTTACGCCATCCATGCAATCAAATTGAGCTTTCTCGATCCTTACCTTTACCTTCTCACCTCGGGATTAACTCATTTTTAACCCGAGGTACATGAGATCCTTTGTATCTACAAGTCACTAGATCTACTATTTAACTTTGATTCTATCCTGAGATTTAGCGATAGGCGTTATATCTGATCATGATCAATGATCTGCATTGAATCTCTGAATGATTTGGCTAACTTTGACTTTGTTTAGCAATTTAGCACCAAGCATACATCTTGATCTTGATCAATAGCTCATACTTTATCATTGAAAAATCTTAATTGAACTAACCTAACTTATCTGTCTTGACCACAGGTTCATCTTGAGATTCCCTAACTAAGGCAATCACTGAGTCACTGAAGGGATCCTTAACGCCTGAGTTTATTCCAAGATCTAGTGCTAGCCACAAGATTAGAACAAGATCAATGATCTATGCATAATCTCTTAAAGAAAACTTGACTTTGACTTTATCTAGAGATATAGCACACATCATATGATTATAACTTGATAAACAACCCGTGTTGAATTTGGAGAACTTCCATGACTTGTACAAGACATTGCAAGATCCAGCGCCAATCCTCTGATCAAAATAAGAACAAAACCTGATCAACGACCTACACTAAGTTTCTAAATCATTTTATTAATCTCAGGTCTATCTAGAGATGCAGAGATAAAGAAAAAGTGCAAACCCAGTCTTGACCATGATTTCAGAGATAAAGCTATCTTTGAATCTCCAAATGATTTTCTTTACCCTTGGTTTATCACGAGATCTAGAAACATCCACAAGATCAAGACTCGATCAATAGCCTCCACGTAATCTCAAGATCTTTCATGAATTCACCTTTTCATTACAAGATCTGGCGACAATCATAAGATTAAAACCTGATCGATGGAATGTGTTTAATTGCTAGATCTTAGTTGACTTGACCATTTTATTGCAAGATCTAGTGCCAACCTTTCGATCAAAACAAGGATAGAACCTGATCTATGTCCTGTGCTGAATCTACATATTAGAAGAGCATATTGTTTTCCATTTTGAGATTAAGAGATAAAGGGTCACACGAAGTCACTGAACAAGAAAGAATATTCCCTCAAGATTTCAAAATTAAGAGATAGACATAAGAGGTTAAAGCGTACATGACGAATAAAAACTTAAGTGGCACATAAAAGTAATAAAGAATTAGACTGGGCTACCAAAGAAATAGGGTTTAAGAGCCTTCCTTAGGGTTTTCAACACATGAAGGGTTAAAACCAAACCTAGAAACATGTACAGAACAAGACAAAGACCATGAAACTTGACTGAAACCATACAAGCTAGGCTCTACCCTTGTGGGAGCCTCATTTTCTCCACTTGTAGCCAAAATTTTGACAGGATAGGAAATTTGGGAAACAATTCCTCATACAAAGATGAATAAAATATCCAAGAATTTCATCCCAAGATGACCCAAACAACACAACTTATGCATTATAAAAGGTCTTGCAAAGTAACTAGGGGTGTTTGCTTCACTAAGGCCTATTTAGGCTTGTATTCCTATCCCACTAGTTTTTGGGACACAACACCAAATTCCTCCAAAGGGCCAACCAAAAAACTATGATATTCTAACACCCTTTATTGAAATACACAATCACCTAGAGATATCTCCAAAAATTCCCTAATGACATATTTACTACCTCTTTTTGACCATGTATTTGTGGATGGTATGAAAATGAGAAATCAAAATTTGTACCTAATTTCCTCCATAATGTTCTCCAAAAGTGCCCTATGAACTAACATCCCTATCTGACAATGGATTCTTACAATTTATTTGAAAAAGAGATCTACAACATATGAAGCATCATAGGTAGTCTTACATGGAAAGAAATGAGCCATCTTACTGAATCTATCAACTACCACATAAACATTGTCATATCCTTTCTTTTCTCTAAGTAATCCTAACACAAAATCCATATTGATTCTCATGCATGGTCTTGATGGAATAGGGAGGGGTTGGTAGAGTCCTAGATTAGTAGATCTCCCTTCTTCCTTTTGGAAAATCACACATGCTTCCACAAACTTCCTAACATCTATCTACATCTTGGGAAAAAATAGTTTCTCTTCACCAATTAGGGTCTTGTCAAGACCAAAATTTCCTACCATGACTCCATAGTGCTTTTCTCTAATTATTTTCACCCTCATGGAGGCTTTTGGGATACACAATTTCCCCCTTTAAAAAGTAAACAATCTTGTATCAGAAATTTAGGGAACTCAATGTGATATCTGTCACCAAATGATGTGCATACTTGAAAGACCTCACCAAAGTCTTCATCATCTTGGCTCATGTTTGTCAAGGCTTCAATACCTACAGTCTCCAACTTTATTTTTTTCATTGTCAAGACTCTTCTAATCAGGGCCCATCAACCACTTTGTTCTTTACTCCTTTCTTGTTCTTGAGAGAAAATGTATAGGACTACAATATCTCAACCCACTTCATATGCCTATGGTTATTTTTTTATTGACTGTTAATAAAACTTAGGGCCCGATTATCAGTAAAAACAATGCATTCTTTTTTCATCAAATAGTGCCTCCACTTATTTAAAGACTGGACTAGAACATTCATTTCCAAATCATATGAGGAATATCTTATTTTTGCTTCATTTAATTTCTCACTCAAAATGCTATAGGCCTACCTTGGTGACTGAGAACAGATCCTATAGCCATGCGACTTGCATCACACTCCACTTGGAAAATCTTGTTTAAGTTTGGTAGAGAAAGGACTAGTTGTTGAGACACCTTCTTCTTCAAAGTCTCAAAAGATTCATCAGCTTCATTTGTCCAAAAATATTTACACTTCTGCTCTCCTTTTATGGTTTCAAGCATTGGAGGACAAATATGACTAAATCCTTTTATAAATTTCCTATAAAATATGGACAATCCTTGAAAAATTATGACATCTCCCATTGTCCTAGGGGTAGGCAAAGAAATTATAGTGCACATACCTTCTCTTAATCTATTTTTTACTCACCATGCGAGATTACAAAACCCAATTATATTATCTCCTCTTGTATGAACATACACTTCTCAATTATGTTTATGATTAACTCCTCCTCATGTAGCCTTCTTAAGACCATGTCCAAGTTTTTAAGGTGTTTTTCCCTTGACCTGTTGAAGATTAGTATATGATCTAGATAAACAATCACAAATTTTCCTATAAAGTCCCTCAAGACTTCATTCACAAGCCTCATGAATGTACTAGTGGCATTAGATAAGCCAAATGGCATGAATTTCCACTCACATAAATCCTCATTAGTTGTAAAGGTTGTCTTAGATTCATCCCATGGACTTATCCTAATGTAATGGTATCCACATTTTAGATCAATTTTAGAAAAGTGCTTAACACCCCCAAAATAGTCTAGCAAGTCTTCAATCTTAGGAATTGGAAAATGATAGCTTATGGTGATCTTTTTTATTGCTCTTGATTCTATACAGGGCCTCCAGGTTCCCTCCTTCTTAGGTGCAAGGATTTCAGGTACTATACAAGGGCTTAGACTCTTTCCAATGAGTTGTGACTCTAAAAACTCCTTAATCTATCTAGCCATCTCTGCACTTTGTTGGGGTATAAGCTTGTTTGTTTGCATTATTAGGTAGTGGAGAACCAGGGATGAAGTCAATGCAATTAATTATGTCTCTGAAAAGAGGTAGAGACCTTGTCATTCCATAAAAAATAATGCCCTTATAGTGATCCAGTATTTGTAGTACTATAGGATTCAATAACCTTTTCTTCTTTGGTTTGTCATTTCCTTCCTTAGCCACTATCATGGTACTTGGGATAGGGATCAATGCATAACACACTTCTTCAACAACAACTTTTAAGAATTCCTTTCCTTATATCACTAGCACTTTGGCTTCCCTTCCCTTAGGTTCTATTTCATCTTCCATCAGAGGTAGTAGTTCAATCACCTTCCCATCTTTTGTTGTGGAGTATGTATTTATGAAACCATCATGGTATGCTTTGAGATAAAATTGCATGGTATCTCAAGTAGGAGATGACAAGCATCCATCTTAGCCACATCAAACAATAGTCTATCTTAATAGGATCCTATTTGAAAATCAACCTGAGCCTTCTCTTCAACAATTTCTTGCTAACATTGTGTTAGCCACGAGATCTTATAGAGAGAAGGGTGAGAGAATCTCTTAATTTTAAGCTTTTCTACCATTTCTAAAGATACAAAATTTTTAGTAGATCTAGAGTTAATTAACACTTTACAAATCTTACCTACTGATTTGCGGGTTGTCTTGAAGAGTGAAATTTGTTATGGGGGCTCTTTGACTGGCATCTTCATTGTAGTTACTACCCTTCTAATCAATAGAGCCTCTCCTCTCTCATGGTAGCCATATGCATCAGGAGTATTTACACTTTGGTATGCTGAAATGCTTTAACAGTACGATTCCTCAACTATATTTTTCCTCTTCCCACCCATTGAACTTGTACTTAGCTTCTCTAGACATATTTTCCATATGCCATTCTTGGTTACAGTTGTAGCATCTGATAGGTCCTCTCCCTTGTGTTATTCCTCTAAACTTTTATCTCCTTCCTCTAAAATAATCCTTATTGTTGAAACCATTGTTATTACCTTCACCTCTATGTTGCTCCTTATTTGAGTCCCCTTGGGAACCAAATCCATTTCTTCAAGTCCTTTAAAGGTACTCCTTGTTAGTAATAATTGAGAGGGGGGGGGGGGGGGGGGAANGGGGTGAATCAGTGGCCTCAAAAATTTATCCTTTAAACTTTAATCCACTAATCAATACACCTCAGATTATTAAGTCCCTACAAGATGCATGCCTTGAAATACTTTGAAATAATTAACTATCTGTTAGTTTACCTTGTCTGTCCTTATTCTCCTTGATTACTGATAAGCAGTAAAATTTATTTACCAATACTTAGTAGATATACAGAGTATAATAATCAATCTAGAAATGCATATGTGAAATGTAAACAATAAAGTAATAAAACATACACACATAACACATGGATTTTAATGTGGAAACCCTGTTAAGAGAAAAACCACTAGGACCAGTACCCCAAATTTTCACTCTTCTAAAGTGAGCCCTGTCAGGAGCCAACCCTGTTAAAGGTTACAAACACATTGTTAAGTGTGACCTTGTTAGAGGATTTTTATACATAGGTTATCACTTAGTATCTGGCATCTATTTTGCTACCATCCTTGAATCAGCCTCCTTCTTAGACTGTCAATAGGCTTTAGGAAAATATTTCTACCATCCTTGAATCAACCTTCTTCTTAGGCTGTCAATAGGCTTTATGCAAATTCAATGCTACTTTTTTGAATCAACCTTTTTGGAAATCTGTTAGGATATACCTCAATTATAGAAGATGATCAAGTCATGCTCTATTAAGAGACTTAATGATTCAATGGTTAAACTGAAACACAATGACCTATTTCTAATGCAACTTGAATTGTATATTTTTAGATCTATTTAAGTACAATACCTCTCTGATCAATATATCAATTCAATTCCTTTGTGCTCCACACTTTCTTCTCTATGATGATGTGCTTCACTATTCGTCGGTGTCTGTAGAATTCTTTAGCTCTCCCTTAGCTTGATTGATCAGGACTGTATGAAGTTTAACCTTCACCAGTTTCTCTTTAGCATCTTCTTTCTATTCACTCCCCTTTCATGTATCTGATTGCATGCGAAAATGAATTATGCTTGTCTCTTATATAGACATGATATTCCTTAATTCTTGATTCTTGATTCTTGGCGTGAAAAGCAATCCAGCCAATCAGATTTATGGCTTTAACTCTTGATTTATCTCGTAGTTATCTTCTTGCCAAATATATAAATCTTCTTTAAATAAATTACTTAACTATGGTCAAAGAAAACAAATAAAACAACTAGTTAAGTCTATCCTTAAGCTCTACTAGCTAGATATTTTGTCATTTTTTGAACTCTCTATTTCGTCGGTCAATTCTGTAGTTTGTCATCAGTGAAAACTACTAGTTCCATCGGTGTAAATCCAGTTAGCTTTAGGATCTCCATCCCTTAGGCAACTCTATTTTTAGTTCATTGGGCATCCTGTGATTCTTCTTTGTCGGGCAACACTATCTTCTACTCATCGGGCATCACTGTGACTTTTTCTCTGCCTTTACTGATGGTGTGCACTCCATCGGTGTAGTTTGTCACTTAGTGAATACTTGAATTTTATGCATTGTTGAAAGCATAATCATTGTTCCATTGATTCTCTGAAGTCTTTGGCATTATGTAAATGACCGTACAGATGATATCAAGTTGACATCAATGACAATACAAACCATTAACTATTTTAATGTCATGCATCATCATCAACTTAAGATTATCAAATATTCAATCAGTTACATGTCATCAATATCTCCCTTTGGCATTGATGGAAACATACTATATTATCACACTATAATATTTCTAATATAATATGAAATACAATTGTTGAGATTCATCAAATTACCAAATAGTTTGTTTTGATAACTGATAAATGTGTTTGACCACCAGTAAGCTCTGTGTTAGCTTAGATTTGATTCTTGCAGCTTTCTATGTTTCTTCTTTTGATGTGTTGTGTCCTCTATTTGTATCAATTTCTCTCTTTTGATGACTATTCTTTTTCTGATGTCGCTGTCTTTTGTTTACAACTTTTATACAAATTCTCTCCCTATGGATATGATCTCTCCCTTTTTGGAGTAATCTGATAATGAATAGTTTCTGATGATAATATGGATACATTCTCCCCCTTTGACAACAATGCCAAACAAATATTTTACAAATATCTAACATTAATGTCAAACAACTTATTTTCTTCTATCCATAATATATTCCTTGAATTTCCCTTATCCATCATCAATACAACAATATGATCTGGTGCTCGGTTCTGATATATACCTTTCTGTATATAGATGTAGCTTTGAAGTTCATCTTTTGCTTGCATCAATCATGAATGATATTCTGATAATATATGGCTGATGTAGCCTTCAGTCCCTTACTAAATGGTAGACATGGGTTTGACCCCTAGTCTCTTTCTTAGGTACTAAAATGTATCCTTGGGCAGTGGCTTGGTGAAGATTTCAGCCAATTGTTCTTTTGATTGCACATATTCAAGTATCACCTCTTTTTCTTGAACTTTTTCTCTTAAATAATGATACTTGATGACAATGTGTTTAGTCTTTGCATGCATGAATGGATTCTTAGAAATGTTTATTGCACTGGTGTTATCACAATAGATAGTCACTGGTTCTGTGATCTTCATATACATACCTTCCAGCAACTGTTTGATCCATGCAATATTTGAATAGTTTGCAGCAACAACAACATATTTTGCTTCTGCAGTAGACTGAGAGATGTATCCTTGCTTCTTGCTAATCCACGTGACAAGTTTGTCACCCATAAAAAATGCTCCTCCAGTTGTATTCTTTCGGTCATCAAGATTTCCAGCCCAATCAGTGTTGTAACACCCCAAAATTGGCATCTTGCAACTCTAACCAATTTTGTTGCATTTGTTATTCTTCTAAATCATCAAAGACCTATTATACTAGGCAATTCTGAGTTTTCACTGACTCTACTTGACCTGAGTGTCAAATGCAAAAAATCCTAAATCTGTATTAATCATACATCACATTTAATTCCTAAATATCTATTTGGCTAAACAAATCCTATGATCGAATTAATTTAATTAATAAAGTCCTAGCACTTTAATTAAATTAAATTCACCCTCTTTAGCTGAGACACATGAAAAGGAATTAAATAATATTTAATTATTAAATAAATATCCTCCTTTCAAATATTTGAATTTAATATTCAGATAATTGAGAAAAA
>MU224133.1:1850103-1863430 GCA_018584345.1 Thuja plicata | reverse complement strand
AGGCAACAGGTCGAATCACACAGACAGGTAGGATGAATAACTCATATTCAGTCTTGGCTGTACCTGGTGAAGAAGGACTATGTTGAAGTGTGTGGTTGATTTAGAAGGCCAAAATTAACTCATACAAGTGTTAGTAAACACCTTAAGTTCAAATTTTCCTTCTCTTCTATACCAGAAGCCAAATTCCTCAGTATTCTTCAGATATCTTAGAATTCTTTTCATAATAGTCATATGTGATTCCCTGGGGTTAGTAGAAAATCTAGCAACAATTCCTACTGCATGTGCAATGTCTGGTCTAGTGTGTACAACATACATGAGTTTTCCTATCATTGATCTATACAACTTCTAATTTACCTCTATTGACTTGTCTTCCTTTGTCAATTTTCATATAGTAGCCATCGGTGTTCCAATTGGTTTGGAATCTTCCATATTGAATATTTTCAGGACCTCTTTGATGTATTTGGATTGTGTAATGAAAATTCCTTCACTTTGTTGAATGATCTATAAACCAAGAAAGAACTTGATCTCTCCAAGCATAGACATCTCAAAATCTTTACTCATCTTATCAGAAAATGATTTACATAGCATATCATTGCCTCCAAATATGATGTCATCAACAAATATTTCAGCAATCAGAGTGTTAGCATCAGTATCTTCTTTCAAATAAAAATTACTATTTTCACTAGTCCTTATGAATCCAATACTTATTAGATAGGAATGAAGTCATTCATACCAGGCTCTGGGAGCTTGTTTCAATCCATACAAGGCTTTGTGAAGTCTACATACCATGTTCCTCTTGTCTGGACCTACAAACCCTTCTAGTTGCTCAATGTATACCTCTTCTTCAAGTATTCCATTTAGGAATGCTGACTTGACATCCATTTGATATACTTTGAATATTTGTATGCAACATAAGCAAGTAGTATTCTTACTCCTTATAGCCTAGCAATAGGTGCAAAGGTATCTCCATAGTCTATACCTTCCTCTTGTGCATACCGCTTGCATACTAGTCTTTCTTTGTTCCTTGTGACTTCTCCATTCTCGTTCAGCTTATTTCTGAATATCCATTTTGTACCAATGACATTCTTGTCATCTGGTCTTGGCAAAAGTAACCATGTCTTGTTCTTCTCAATCTGTTCAATTTCATCATTCATAGCACTTATCCATTCTTCATTATCTAGTGTAGCATTGACAGATTTTGGCTCAAACTCACAAATTAAACAATTTGAGTTTAAATACTTACTTCTTGTTCTTGTACCAGCTTTCGTATCTCCTATGATATGCTCCTCTGGATGGTTCTTTCTTACATATCTTGCAAGTATAGGTACAAATATTTGTGTATCATCTTGATCTTCATTACCTTGCACATTATCTTGATCATTATACTGACCATCGGTAACAACATTCTGACCGTCGGTTGCAACATTCTATTGTTCTAGATTTAAGCATTGTTGCTTGGGTAGAGTTATGGGTTCTTCACAGTATACAAACTTGTATTCCTCTAGTTATTTTGTACTTTCCAGCTCATTCTTTTCTACAAATTCATCAATCCTCACATTTGCACTTTCAATTATTTTGTCAGAAGCCTTGATTAGACATTTAAAAGCTTTTCTCTTGGTAGAATACCCCAGAAAAATACCTTCATCACTTTTGGCATCAAGCTTTCCATTTCTATCATCTTTTAAGACATAAAATTGACTACCAAAGATCTTGAAGTAACTTACATTGGGTGTTTTACCATACCATAGCTCATAAGGAGTCTTCTTTGTGTCCTTCTTTAATTGTACTCTGTTAAGTGTATAAATAGCAGTGCTGACATCTTCTCTCCAAAATATCTAGGTGATGTCCTTCTCTATCATCAGTGTTCTTGCACAATCAACTATTGATCTATTCCTTCTCTCAGTAATCCCATTTTTCTGTGGTGTTCTTGGTGCAGAAACCTATCTTTTTGTACCATGCTCATTACAAAAATTAGTGAATTCATCTGATATAAACTCTCCTCCTCTATGTGATTTCAAACATTTTAGATCCTTACCACTTTGTTTTTCTACCATAGCCTTACACCATTTAAACATCTTGAATGCTTTAGATTTTTGTTTTAGAAACATGACTGTCATCATTCTAGAGTAATCATCAACAAAGAGAATAAAATATCTATCTCCATAATAACTCTTTGTCCTCATAAGTCCACATAAATCAGTATGGACTAATTCTAGAATATCATCACATGTATGGGTTTTACTTTTGAAACTAGACTTTGTCATTTTACCTTTTTGACAATTTTTGCACATGATGTTGTCTGGCTTTGTCAACATCAGTAAGCCTCTTACACTTCTTTTCCTGCCTATTTTCATCATGTTGTCAAAATTCACATGACACAATATTTTGTGCCACAACCATATGTCTTTGTTTCTAGTCATCAAGCAAGTGGGGTTAGTGTCATTCAGATAGAATAAGTTACCTTTGGTCTGTTCACTGGTACCAATCAGTTTTCCTGATTCATTGAAGATTTTTGCCTTCTTGTTTTCAAATGCTACTCTGTGACCTGAATTATTCAGCTGAGAAACACTCAACAAATTATAATTCAATCCTTTTACCCAATAAGCATTTTCACATTTAATCAGGTTATTCAGCAGTATTGTTCCTTTACCTTCAATTTGACAAGGTGTATCATTTCCCATTCTTACTGTACCACCATTATAATACTCAAAAGTATTAAAATTTTCTTTGTTACTAGTCATATGGTGAGTGCAGCCACTATCTATAATCTAGATATCATTCTTACTAATCTTAGATATGAGTGCAGTTTCTTCATACCTTTCATCTTCATCTGAATCATCCTTCACAGCTACAAATACTATCTCGATGTCATCATCCGGTTCGGTGTCAGTATCTTCATATTTGCAAGTAGCTAGATAGCTAGCCTTCTTTCCTTTATCCTTGTAGTCTTAGGTACCCTTTCTTTCTGATCGTCGGTAACCTCTGTAATATTTTTTATCACCTCTGTCAGATTTCTTCTCAAAATATCTATCATCACTTCTATCATCTTTTCTTCTGTTAGGACATCTTGTAGCAAAGTGTCCAATCTCTTTACAATTAAAGCATACAAGTGGTAACTTGCCTTTGTATTTACCTTTGCCTCTCTGCATTCTTCTTGCCATGAGTGCTTCTATTTCATCTAGATCTTCTTCACTATCTCTTCTAGATGAGTGTCTCTGACTAGATTTGCTTATTCTCATAAAAGATTTAAATATAGACTCTAAACTTGGTAAGACACTATTGTCAAATTTATTCATCTCAAATGAAATCATTCTACCAATTAGGCTATCAAAAGTAACTGTATTGTTTTCTACTTCTCTCATTTCTTGAATAGAAGAGACTCTAATAGCATATACATGTAATAAGGCTCTTAATATTTTACTTACCACTGTCTCCTCTTCAAGTGTACCTCCAACACCTTGTATAGCATTGACTACTTCATTTATTCTTGTGCTGTACTGTGTGATATCTTCACCTTCTTTCATTATGATATCATCAAACTTTCCTCTAAGGATTTCTGCCTTGGCTCTCAGAACATTTATATCACCTCCATGTACAAGTTTTAGTTTGTCCCACATTGTCTTTGCAGTTTTTCAATCTTTGACATATTCAAATTCAACATCAAAGAGTGAGGAAGAAAGCTCTATAACCATGCAGTTATGCTCATGCTTCACTCTCAATTGATCTATTCTCAATGGTCCTATAGGCAAAACATATTCAGTATCTAAGTATTGAGTAATATCATTGCCAATACTTGATAAGTGGAGTCTTATCCTGCTTTGCCATGAAGCAAAGTTGTCTTTGTTCAACTTAGGTACATCTCATCTGTTCATCTTGTGATCTTTACTTAGGTCTTGAAACCTTCCTTCTAAGAACACAAGCTCTGATATCAATTTTTAGTAATAATTGAGAGGGGGGGGAGTGAATCAGTGGCCTCAAAAATTTATCCTTTAAACTTTAATTCACCAATCAATACACCTCAGATTATTAGGTCCCTACAAGATGCATCCCTTGAAATACTTTGAAATAATTAATAGTCTGTCAGTTTACCTTGTCTTTCCTTATTCTCCTTGATTTCCGATAAGCAGTAAAACTTATTTACCGATACTTAGTAAATATGCAGAGTATACCAATCAATCCAGAAACGCATATGTGAAATGTAAAACAATAAAGTAATAAACCATACACATATAACACATGGATTTTAATGTGGAAACCCTATTAAGGGAAAAATCACTGGGACCGGTACCCCAAATTTTTACTCTTGTGAAGTAAGCCCTGTTAGGAGCCAACCTTGTTAAAGGTTACAAACACACTATTAAGTGTGACCTTGTTAGAGGATTTTTATACATAGGTTGTCACTTAGTATCTGGCATCTATTTTGCTACCATCCTCGAATCAACCTCCTTCTTAGACTGTCAATAGGATTTAGGAAAATATTGCTACCATCCTTGAATCAACCTTCTTTGTAGGTTGTCAATAGGATTTATGCAAATTCAATGCTACTTTCATGAATCAACCTTTTTGGCAATCTGTTAGGATATACCTCAATTATAGAAGACGGTTAAGTCCTTCTCTGTTAAGAGACTTAATGCTTCAATGGTTAAACTGAAACACAATGACCTGTTTCTAATGCAACTTGAATTGCAGATTTTTAGATCTATTTACATACAATACCTCTCTAATAAATATATCAATTCAATTCCTTTGTGCTCCACACTTTTTTCTTTGTGATGTTGTGCTTCACTGTTCGTCGGTGTCTGCAGAATTCTTTAGCTTTGCCTTAGCTTGATTGATCAGGACTATATGAAGTTAACCTTCACTAGTTTCTCTTCAGCATCTTCTTTCTATTCACTCCCCTTCCATGTATCTGATTGCATGTGGAAATGAATTATGATTGTCTCTTATATATACATGATATTCCTTAATTCTTGATTCTTGGTGTGAAAAATAATCCAGCCAATCTGATTTACGACTTTAACTCCTGATTTATCTCGTAGTTATCTTCTTGCCAATTGTATAAAGCTTCTTTAAATCAATTACTTAACTCTGGTTGAATAAAATAAATAAAACAACCAGTTAAGTCTATTCTTAAGCTTTGCCAGCTAGATATTTTGTCATTTTCTGAACTCTCTATTTTGTCGGTCAATTTTGTAGTTCATCGTCGGTGACAACTGCCAATTCCGTCGGTGTAATTGTAGTTAGCTTCAGGCTCTCTGTCCATCGGGCAACTCTGTCTTTAGTTCATTTGGTATCTTGCAATTCTGCTTCATCGGGAAACACTGTCTTCTGCTCGTCGGGCATCTCTATGAGTTTTTCTCTGCCTTTATCGATGGTGTGCACTCCATTGGTGTAGTCTGTCACTTAGTGAATACTTGACTTTTATGCATTGCTGAAAGCATAATCATTGTTCCATTGATTCTTTGAAGTCTTTTGCATTATGTACATGACCATATAGATGATATCAAGTTGACGTCAATGACAATACAAACCATTAACTATTTTAATGTCTTGCATCATCTTCAACTTAACATTATCAAACATTCAATTAGTTACATGTCATCACTTCCTCTTTGGTGTCTACCTCTTCCTCTTCGATTATGATCTTGTCTCCTTTTTAACTTCTCTTCAACCTTAGAATCCAATTGATGGAACTTCTGCACTATCCCTAGGGTAAGGAAATTCAATTCTTCTTGAATTGATAATTTCAAACCATTCATGTATCTGGCTATCTTTTCTCCTCTCTTCTCCTTTTTCCTGGATTTCATACACAACTTCATGAACTCCTCAGTGTATATGTTCACGTCCATATCCTTTTTCCTAAGGTTTTTCCTTCTCCTATGTAGTTTTACCTCATAGTATTCTAATACATAGGACTCTTTCACCAAACTCACCATCCTTTTCCAAGTAGACACTCTAATTTTTCCATCATTCTCTCTTTCATCTTGAATAAAATTCCACCATTTCAAAAAAGATCCTTTCAAATTTGACTTTTCTATCTTCACCTTCTAGTGCTCAGGAATGTCTTCACATTCAAAGAATCTTGTGAGGGATTCTATCCAATCCCTGACCAAGTCTGGATCCATTCTCTCACTGAAAATAGGCAGGTCCAACTTACCTTCCATAGTTCTCCTCTCCATGGAATTTAGGGTATCCAGGAGGGGTCTCTGGTCTGCAAGCACTTCCTCTTCTACCTTCCTTGGGATCTCTTCCTCATCCCAATCTCCATTTCCTCCAAAGTCTTATTCACCCCTACCTCTCATTTGGGCCCTCATTTCGTCCATCTCTTCTCTTTTTCCTATTCTCTACCATTTGTTCTCTAACAATATTTGCAAGTTCCACATTAGTCATTCTCTATGGAAGTTTATCTTCTTCTTCCATGTCTTCTCCTTCCACTTCTTCTACCCAAGGGTTTCATTCCCTTGATCTAATACCACTTAATGTAGATTCCTTCTTACTTAGTATCTAATAACCCCTAACACCCGAAAACCTTCAATTAGATGGGGTTCACAAGACAAGGCTCCACATGCTAAGGTAAATCCACACAAATACTTCCACGAAACAATTCATCAACACTTACTAATCTCTCCTCACCAACTCTATTCACACAAGGATTCAAGGCTTTGATTATACATAAAATCATCCTCAAATGTTCCTCCTACCAACATGAATGAAATCTCCATGAATTACATCCCAAGATGACCCAAACAACACAACTTATGCATTAGAAGAGTGCTACTCAATTGATCAAGATGGTGATGAAGATAAAGATCATAGGTATACAAGATTGTAGAAAGAAATAGATCAGTTCTTATTTTTCATTGATGTCAAGCAATTGATTTCTGGTTCATATTGAATTTCCATATCTTTCAAAGTTGATTTAATTGGGGAAGTTAATAAAGATCAGACAATGATAAGCTCATCTTGAGATAATCATTTTCTACTTTAACAAGCTGGTAAAGTAGATTGGGCAAGTTGGTAAGACTAAATAGTTAAGCTACCAAGAAGAAATAATCCTATTGGTAAAGGGTTATGTAAGTCGGTTAAGAAACCAAAATATTAAGGCACCGAGTAGTGCATGTTAGTCACTGAACTGAGAGCTAGTTACCGAGCGAGAACAAATGTTAGAAACAAGGATAAGAACACATTTAATGCAATGACACAATGATCTGGAAGATTCTAAGTATGAAAAGAAAGTTTGTTACAAGAGCTATGCACAATAAAATTCAAGGAAGAGATCTATGGTATAGATTAAGTGGAAAAATTGAAGGTTTTATTTCTAAGAAAAGTGCAAGTTTCGAGGTGATACTGAAGTGGTTAACTGAGTTTCAAGTTCATTGAATTAGTTCAAAAAGTTGATCAAACAGATACATATGATTGAAGGAAAACCTTATCAAGGAGATTAATAGGAAAAAATAGAGTCTATTTAAAGGATGAATTTGAAGGAAAGAGAGGCTGGAAAGTTCAAGAATTGAAGAGTTGAAGTGCTATCGAGTGAAGCAATGAAGAGAAAAGAAGTGAAAATCTAAGTCTAAAGCAGAGATTGATGAAGTGTTGGTGCCTATAGATAGAGAGCGCATTAGTGATAGAATCAAGCAAGAGGTAGTTGCAATTAAACAAACCATTTTATACATTGTTTCTTATTTGCATTTGTAATAGAAAAATCTCTTAACCAAGTGGACTTAATTTAGCCTTATTGTAAAATCCTTGAGAAAGGTGACATTATAAAAGAGTGTTCAAAGCCCTCTAACCAGGACAATCCTAACTGGGTGGAGATCTTAATGGGTCTAAGGTAAATTTCCTAATAGGGTCACATTTAAAAAATGTGTATTATAATCTATTACAGGATAAGCTTTTAACCAAGCATAGTTCAGAAGAGTATTTTCATTTGAGTGCGACAATTCCCACATAGGTTTTTCCCAAATTATTTATCCTCATTAAATCTAGTTTCAAATGTGTTGAATGTTTCATGTACATGATATTTACTATTTATGCAAGTTATTGAAGATATTTGGTGATTCAGATTTTGTTGTTGTTTATCCTACCGAGTTGAATCAGAGTTAAGTTTTTAACTTTAAAGTATCAAAGTTTTATGATTCATCCCCCCTCTTAGTAATCCAACAATTGGTATTAGAGCTAAGTAATCTAAGAGATAAGTTTAAAAGACTTGAGTTAAAGATCTAAAGATTTATAAGAGGGATCCACCTAAGTTGAATCAGGATAACTTATCTACATGAAAACACCGAATGAGATTGCATATATCTGGTATTGGAGTGTATGCACTATATTATCTTGACAATGAGTATACACCACTTCCAAGTGGTCCTTTGACAGTTGAGCAGATAAGAGAAAGACAAGACCACATACAAGCTATGATTGAGATATCATCAACTCTCACTGATCTACAGTTTAATAAACTTATAGGATGTGATACAACAAATAAGATGTGGGATAAGATTGAATTTATAAATGGTGGAGATAAACATGTTCTAAAGGCATACGATTAAATCTTAAGAGAGAAATTTCACTCTATGAGAATGAAAGAAGGTGAAAATGTTACACTATACAACACTAGACTAAAGGAAACTCTTTATGCTATCAGAGGTGTTGGAGAATAGATAATTGAAGAAGGTGTGACAAGAAAATGTTTGTGGACATTGTTACCTATGTATGTCATTCGAGTATCTACAATACAAGAATTGTGATCCATTCCTTAGATGACTATTTCACTGGATGCTACTATTGGTAAACTCATTGCTTTTGAGCTTAATAATTTTGATAATAGTTTACCTATTATAGCTAGGATTGAGTTTGTATTTAAATCATCTTTTAAGATTGGAATTTTTAGAGAGTCTAGACCTAGTGATGGTTATGCAAGTAGTGCAAGAGAAAGATTCTATACCTTGAAGAATGAGTTAGAAGAACTATATGTTGAAGATGAAGAAAATGAAAAAGATTTTGAAGCTCTACTAACTAGAAGAATACATAGAGGTAAAGACAACTATTGAGGTAAGCTACCCTTGAAATGTTTTAAATGTAACAAGATTGGTCACATTTCTTCTAGATGCCCTGACAATGACATTGATGAGAAGAAAGACAACAGAGATGACAACAAAATAGATAACAGATTCAAAATATTTTTATATTTCAAGAATAAAGGTAAGAAGTCATGTCATATTTCTAATGAAGGATAAATTGATGACGACACATATGATGATGATGGAGAATAAGTTGTGTGTTTTTCCATCAAGGATGATTCTAATGAAGAAAATTATAATGAAGAAAAACCCCTAATATCACATGTAATTAAGAAAGATACCTAGATTATAGATAGTGGGTGTTCACACCATATGACTAGTGACACACTTAAGTTCATTAATATGGAAGAACATGATAGATGATATCTTAGGTTTGGTAAGTATGCTCCATATCCAATGAAAGGTAAAGGCTCTATAATTCTATTAAATAATACAAGATGTGATCATTTATATTTGGTTGAAGGATTAAAGTACAATCTGTTGAGTGCGCCACAACAAAATAATTCATGACACCGACTAGAATTTTAGAATGGGAAGGTAAAAGTATTTGATTGGAAAGGAATTATGATTGCCACTGGAGAACAATCTAAAGGTAACCTATATTACCTTGATACATCTATTAAGATTCAAGTTTATATTCTAAAGTTGAAGATTCATGGTTATGGCACAAAAGGTTATGTCATGTGAACTTTGACAATCTAATTAAAGTGAGCAAAAATAATAGAGTTAGAGGTATACCGAGATTGGAGAAACCTAAGAATCTCAAGTTAGCAAAATGACCAATTAAATTTTTACAAGTAAATCTTATGTTACACAATGTATTTTGGACTTAGTGCACACTGACCTATGTGGACCGATGAGAACACAACTATTATGGTGATAGATATTTCATTTTTTTTGTTGATGATTGTTTTAGAATGATTGTTGTCATGTTTTTAAAAGAGAAATATAAAGATTTCTAGATGTTTAAGTGGTACAAGGAAAGAGTTAAAAAGGAGACTAGAAGAAAACTCAAGTGTCTGAGATTTGACAAAGGAGGAGAGTTTACTTCTGATGAGTTTACACTCTTCTGCAATGAACATGAAATAAAGAGACAAATGTCTGCACTAAGGACACCACAACATAATGGTATAGCTGAAAGGAGAAATAGATCCTGTAACATAAAAAATAGAGATAGATAGATGTTGATGTTAATAAAATGTAAAGGAGGAAAGTTTTGGTTTAAGGAGAGGGTTTGAATTGTTAATTGTTGTTTGTGATTAAGGGAAGATAAGATGCTCCTTTCTTTCACACTCAAATACACAAATAGGAGATCCAATTGTGATCAACCCCAAAGGTTTAATACACAAATGAATCCAATATTTGGAAAGAGACCAAGAAAGGGGATCTTAAATTCTATAAATTGATTGATTAATATGATTAATGACAGTAATTGAAAAGAATAGGAGAAAAAACCAACCTTACAAAATGGCAGATCAAAGATTGCTATTTTCTGAGATCTGTAGACTATTTTTAGAGATGCTGACAGTTGATACCAAACCAGAATAGAGAGACAGACAAAACCTAGAAATATTTTTCCATTCTGATGTCATCTTATGAAAAAGGTTGACCCTGTACCACTTTTACCAAATCGATCTGCTCAACTTTGAAAGTGTCCCTGTTTGCACAGTCCGAAAGAAATCTGAAAAGGGTATCCAGATCTGGCCTCAGATTTACAGTCCCAAACCTATACCTGCAATAAATATGTTTGTTTGTTGGGGGAAAGGGGTTTGCCTTGGTCAAACCCCAGTTTTGGAATTAACCTTAATATACGTAATTGAATATTGCATAAAGAATAACAAAGCAAAACTCAAATTCACCTTGCTTGTAATGTCCTTGTGGTAGATTCGAATCTGTGGATCCACAAGTATGCTTCAAAACATGGAAAGTAGAATGGAAGGATGTCTTCAATCTCTTTCTTGTAGATCTCCAACACCAAGTCTTGAATGGATTCTTAAACTTGACAGGGGCTTTGGAAGAAGATGGATGGAGAGATCACCAAAAGGGCACCTTTTGGCTTGAATCATTCAATGGCCTCCAATGGATCTCCTTCATGCAAATGGATACTTGAGAATGATGGATGCTTGCTTCAAATCTTGCTTGATTTCTTGCTAGGACTTCACTTCATAAGGATGCTTGATGCTTGATTAGAAGACTTAAATTGCTTGATCATGGTTAGAGAAAATGAGAGGAGAAGGCTCCCTTTTATATGAAATTAGGGTGCAATCTCCTAAGGAGGCCTACATAGGATAATTAAATCATCATTTAAGACTTTACCCCTAGGAGAGGACCTATATTAAATATAATTTAGGAATCAACCAATTTGGAACCTGAAACAGCCGACCCGGAAGTGGGAGAAAACTTTTTGTGAAGACCGACATCCCAGAAACCAAAAGTTCCCAGGATTTGGATCCTGGGACAGGGTCGAGGTTGGCCCTGTCCTAGGATAGGGCTGAGGTTGACCTTGTCCTAGGGAAGGGTTGAGGTCAACCCTATCCTAGGAGGTCAACCCTATCCCCAGATCCCAAGATCACAGGTCAGAGACCCAGAATGCAAAATTTAGGTCAGGAAATGGAGGTTAGAAAGGCAGGTCAGGGGGGAATCCATGTCAAGATCAGGAACCCATTCAGAGGCGCTTGTCATGAACCCAAACCACTCACTCAAAAGGCTAAAACAATCTCCTATGGAAGTGCTTCCATTTTCCAACTATACATTTAGCCCCCACTTTAGCAAGAGTATGAGTTCAACACAAACTCTTGGTAAAGGAGAACATACAGAAAATAAAATCTTATTAAAATCAAAAGGAATAAAGAAACCCTCAAGCCCCCAAGGGACTCAAGTCCTTATCATCCTTAAGATCTTGATTAGAGAGACATCACTTAGTTAAGAAAGGAGAAAAAGAGTGTGATTATCTCACCCATTGAGAACTTATGTCCCATTGTGAACCACACAAAGGTGTAACTGGAAAGATGGAGTTGAACCACCTAGTGAATGTGGCTACTCACTAGTCAACCCATCAGGGAGATCCATTCTTAAAGGGATCAAAGTATTTGTAAATTGAAAACTGGTGGGATCAAGAGATCCGGGTAAATTTAAACTGGAGGGATCAAGAGATCCTAAAAAAATGTAAAAATATGTCCATGCTTTAAGGATTAGTTTCTTTTAATCCGTAAAGGGAAAAAGTTTTAAATACCATGCTTTAAGGATTAGCTTCTTTTAATCCATAAAGGGAAAAAGTTTTAAATATTCTTAAAACTATTTTGAATGTGTGTGTGTGCAAAAACTGAGTAGAGTGTATGCCCCCATGTTAAAGTCATTACTAACACTTTAATAGGAGCAATGAGTTTAACGGAAACATAACCAACTCTACAGATTATGTTTCCACTGCGAGATGCCCCCAAAAGTGGACAAATCATAGGAAATAAAACATAAACATACATAAGAACACAAAAGGGATCTACCTAATGTGGGGTTAGTACATTCATAAGATAATATCTACATATAAATATGATATTATTGCAAATGAATTAACATCATTCCCAAAATAAAGTAGAACTACAATCACAAAGGAGGAAAGAAACTTAAGAATTAAGAAGAGGAATCTTTTTGGACCACAACCTGGAGACCAAAAAGAATTAGTGCTGCCATGCTGCAGATCCAAGCAGATTGTACAAGGAAAACAGTTACAAATAATAGCACAATTACCACATAACATGAAACAACATATAGAAGAATGTAGATACATATAGAAGAATTGAACAACAGTTGTGATTCTTTTATCACCTTATACCAACAGAGTAACAAGGGTCGTATAAGAGAATCTAACAAACATTTAGAAACACATTACGGGGGAAACACATTACAACATATAAACACAAATAGGGCTACCATAAAGGGTGATCCAATCAAGCATGTTGTCAACCTTCCCCGTCTTGGCTGATGTTATTTAGGGTAGGTGGGTAACTCGCAAGATGGACTATATCCAATATAGTAGGAATGATACCCAGTTCCAAACAAGGATCCTCTTTAGAATTGCGTTGGTCGATACTAGGTGTGATTGTTAATTGAGTAGTAAGCATATGACGTAAATCATTATCAAGATCAATGGTCTCATATTCATCACTAAGATTAATAGGATCATCAAGAGTGTCCTCCTCATCAAGGTTGATAGAAATAGGATCCAAGATGCGAATAGGATCATCATACTCATT
>MU224133.1:1832998-1846953 GCA_018584345.1 Thuja plicata | reverse complement strand
CAACCCCAAAGGGTTAATACACAAATGAATCCAATATTTGGAAAGAGACCAAGAAAGGGGATCTTAAATTCTGTAAATTGATTGATTAATATGATTAATGATAGTAATTGAAAAGAATAGGAGAAAGAACCAACCTTACAAAATGGAAGATCAAAGATTGCTATTTTATGAGATCTATAGAATAATTCTAGAGATGCTGACAATTGATACCAAATTGGAATAGAGAGACGGACAAAACCCATAAATATTTTTCCATTCCAATGTCATCTTATGAAAAAGGTCGACCCTGTACCACTTTTTCCAACTTGATCTACTCAACTCTGAAAGTGTCCCTGTTCGCATAGTCTGAAAGAAATCTGAAAAGGGTATCCAGATCTGGCCTTGAATTTATAGTCCCAAACTTGTACCTGCAAGAAAAATGTTTTTTTTTTGGGGGAAAGGGGTTTTCCTTGGTCAAACCCCAGTTTTGGAATTAACCTTAATATATGTAATTGAAGATTGCAGAAAGAATAACAAAGCAAAACTCAAATTCACCTTGCTTGTAATGTCCTTGTGGCAGATTCGAATCCATGGATCCACAAGTATGCTTCAAAACATGGAATGTATAATGGAAGGATGTCCTCAATCTCTTGCTTGTAGATCTCCAACACCAAGTCTTGAATGGATTCTTGAAATTGACAGGGGCTTTGGAAGAAGATGGATGGAGATATCACCAAAAGGGCACTTTTTGGCTTGAATCCTTCAATGGCCTCTAATGGATCTCCTTCATGCAAATAGATACTTGAGAATGATGGATGCTTGCTTCAAATATTGCTTGATTTCTTGCTAGGACTTCACTTCATAAGGATGCTTGATGCTTGATTAGAAGACTTCAATTGCTTGATCATGGTTAGAGAAAATGAGAGGAGAAGGCTCCCTTTTATATGAAATTAGGGAACAATATCCTAAGGAGGCCTACATAGGATAATTAAATCATCATTTAAGCCTTTACCCCTAGGAGAGTACCTATATTAAATATAATTTAGGAATCAACCAATTCGGAACCCAAAACAGCCGACCCGGAAGCGGGAGAAAACTTTTTCTGAAGACCGACATCCCAAAAACTAAAAGTTCCCAGGATTTGGACCCTAGGATAAGGTCAAGGTTGGCCCTATCCTAGGAAAAGGCCAAGGTCAACCCTATCCTAGGGCAGGGTCGAGGTCGACCCTATCCTAGGAGGTCGAACCTGTCCCCAAATCCCAGGATCACAGGTCAGAGACCCAGAATGCATAATTTAGGTCAGGAAATGGAGGTTAGAAAGGTAGGTCAGGGGGGAAGCCATGTCAAGATCAGGAACCCATTCAGAGGCACTTGTCATGACCCCAAACCACTCACTTGGAAGGCTAAAACAGTCTCCTATGGAAGTGCTTCCATTTTTTTACTATACAAATCCATTGTGGATTGTGCAATAATACTGATGATTAAGAAAGGTATTTCTCAAACATATTGGAGAGAAGTATTCATTACTGCTGCTTACACACTTAACCAAGTACAACTGAAGAAAAGTAAAAATAAAAAATTGATATAATATTTGGTATGATCACAAACCAAATGTAAGTTATTTCAAATTATTTGGAAGTAGATGCTATATTCTTAAAGACTCTAGAGATGGTACGTTTGATTCTAAAGGAGATGAAGGAATACTCCTAGGATAGTCTACAAAGAGAGAAGCTTTTAAATGTTTGAAAAAGATTACTAACAAAATTGTGGAAAGTGAAAGTGTGAGAATTCATGAATTTGAAGAGAAAAAATGATGAGGACCAAAAGAAGTGATGCAGGAGCATCCTAGGATCCTTGGCGATCCTTCTCAACCAAAAATATGTTTTCTTTTATTTCTTTCACTTGTTTGAAGGCTTCTTGGGAAATACTCTGTTGCTCAGGTTTATCACTCGGTTATGCTTGTTCCAAGTTGGTCCCTGTTGCTCAGGTTTGTGTCGTTCAAGCATGCTTGGTTCTGAGTTCTTTTATGTCACTCAGGTTTGTCTTCTATTGCTCAGGTATGCTTACCTGAGTCATTTTTCTGTTGCTCAGGTTGTTCTTTACCCGAGTCACTTTTTTGCTCGGTCATCCTTTGCCCGAGTTGTTTATTTTGGAGTTGGATCTGGTGGCCGACTTCTGCATTTAGTTTTGATTGCAGAATTAATGGTGGATCTTTCGTTGGGGGTTGTGGGGACCTAAATCTAGGTCATGGGTTTCTCTAATGTTTGATTTGTGACTGACCCTTGGTTGTTTTTGTATTTAGGTATTATTTTGTTCTTATTTTGAGAGAGGAGATTGGAGGGAAGTTCAAAGTGTTAGATCTGAGAATCTGAATCATGAGTTGTATGTTTGCAGAAGATCTGTAGTTGATTTTGAATTATATCTTTGTATTTGGCCATAACCGGGAAGGCCTTACAGCTTGACATTTTGCATGTTATTGAATCTGAAATGAATATGAATTTATATAAGTTATTATATCTCTATGTTGTTGAGTTGCTGCTGTGTGTCTTTATTGTTGGCTGCAAGTTTGGACAGTCCATCTGTGGATCCTCTGAATTGATTGCATCAAGTGGTATTAGAGAGAAGGTTAATCTAGTTTTTTTCTTATGGAGCTTAGGGTTTTTGAAAATTTGGAGAGATTCCTCTGAGAAGAATGGACCCTAGGGCGATTGCAGATCTTTCTGAGGTGGAAGCAAGGATAACGGAAAGATTCAGATCTAAGATGGTGGCAATGAATAATGAAATCATAGAAGGTATCAGAAATGTTGGATTACAAAGAGGTTCTATAATGGATGATGGTTATGAAGAAGTTGCTAAAGATTTTGAAGCTGCTAGATCTAGTGGAGATCACATAACTGATCAGATGGCAAGATCTGGAGGAGGCAAATATGGTAAATTGTAGAGATCTGAAGCTCAGTTGAGTACAAGTTATCGAATGGAGGTGTCCAATTTATTAGGTACATTAACACTCGAGGATCTGATTGATTGGATCGGTGAGTTGGAAGACTACTTTGAGCTAGAAGACATTGAAGATCCACTTAGAGTAAAGTTGGTAGAAACTAAGTTGAAAGGTAATGCTTCTATATGGTGGAAAGAATTGTAGAGGGACTAAGAAGAAGAAGGTGAGATGAAGACCAATCGGTGGAGGTTGATGGTGGAAAAGATAAAGGCTAAGTTCATTCCTACTGACTATGAACTTGAGTTGTTTAAGAAATTTTAGAATTTGAAACAGAAAGAGATGATTGTAGAAGATTATACTGAGGATTTCTACAAGTTGACAATTTAGTCTAGGCATAGAGAAATTTCTAAGGAAAAGGTGGCAAGGTATATTAATGGACTAAAATTAAATATCCAAGATGAGATTGATATGTTGAATATTGGTCCAACTCTGTGGAAGATTCTTATTAGTATGCACTGAAGGCAGAAGATAAGTTGAAGAGAATACACTATGGTAATTCTTGAGGGAAAGAGAAGCAAGAATAGTCGGTAAAAGATAAACCTAGAGATGAGGAGGAACCAAAACCTATTGAACCAAGTAGAAGAACATGTATACATTAAAATTCATAGGTACTTGTTACAATTGTGAAGAAGAAGGACATCAGTCGTATGAATGTTCCCATGCAGATAAGAAGGTTTGTAGTCACCAAAATGCTATGGTGAATGAAGTTGCTCAGAACGAACCTGAGGTGGAAAATATGAATCTTCTGCGTAGAAGAACTTTGCTTCCCTCAAAACAAGTTGATCAGGAGAAGACTCTGTTCAGAACCAGATGTAAGTGCAAGGATAAGGTTTGTAATGTCCTAATTGATGGTGGCAGATCTGAGAACTTTAATTTAGAAGAGATGGTTAATAAATTGAATTTGGAAAGGAGGAAACATCCTAATCCTTATCAGGTTAGTTGGATACAAGATGTGTCTAAGGTGAGGATTGAGGAGCAATGCCTTGTTAATTTTAAGATTGGATCTTATTATGATGAGATACTATGTGATGTATTACCTATGGATGTTTGTCATTTGTTGCTTGATATACCTTGGCAGTATGAAAGACATGTTGTGTTTGATGGTCGTGCAAATATATGTGTTGTGAGACAGGGTGAAACCAAGCATAAACTGATACCTTTGCAGGGAGGAGGAACTAAAAGATATGGAGTTATCAGATATTGTCCAAATGACAGTGATAAACCTGAGGAGAAGAGAGTTGGTGAACTTGATCCAATGGATGAAGGGAAGGAGAATCTGAAGGAGTTAGAGAATGTTATCTCTGAGGAACTTACAGAGATGAATAAATAGATAACATATTTGACTAAGGTGGTGCAATGGATGTTGACACTAGTGACACATAGAGATGCAGATGATAGTGAGTTGATCAGTCAGTTGGATGGGAATGTGGTGCATCACAAAACTAATGGTATCAAGGATGATTAGTGTCAACTACTGTCAGTTGCAAGCAGGAGGTATGATAAAAATTTAGGGCTGATGAATTTTTCAGATGAGACAATGCACAGAATCAAGACATCATGGAATGAAAGGCAAAAGGAGGTATGGGTTAAGAACCAGTATGGGATACCTATTCTGATTCCTTTAGGATGATCATAATTTCCTCTATGGGAACATCTTCTTTACCTGGGGTGTCTGATGCAGGAGCATCCTAGGCTCCTTGGCAATCCTGCTCAACCAAAAAGATGTTTTCTTTTATTTCTTTCACTTGTTTTGAGGTTGCTCTGAAAATACTCTATTGCTCGGGTCTCTCACATGGTTATGCTTGTTCCAAGTTGGTCCCTGTTGCTCAGGTTTTTGTTTCTCAGGCATGCTTGGTTTTGAGTTCTTTTTTTTCACTTGGGTTTGTCTTTTTTTGCTCGGGTATGCTTGTCCAAGTCATGTTTCTATTTCTCAGGTTGTTCTTTTCCTGAGTAACTCTATTGCTCGGTCATCCTTTGCCCGAGTTTTTATTTTGGATTTGGATCTGGTGGCCAAATTTTGCATTTAATTTTTATTGCAACATTAATGGTGGATCTTTCATTGGGGGTTGTGGGGACCTAAATCTAGGTCAGAGGTTTCTCCAATGTTTGATTTGTAGTCAACCCTTGGTTTGGTTTGTATTTAAGTAGTATTTTGTTCTTAGTTTGAGAGAGGAGATTGGAGGGAAGTTCAAAGGATTAGATCTGAGAATCAGGATCATGAGGTGTATGTTTGCAAAAGATCTGTAGTTGATCTTGAATTGTATCTTTGTATTTTCTCATAATCGGGAAGGCCTACAACCTGACATGTTGCATGTTATTGAATCTGGAATGAATATGAATTGATATAATTTTTGATATCTCTGTGTTGTTGAGTTTCTGCTATGTGTCTTTATTGTTTGCTACAGGTTTGGACAGTCCATTTGTGGATCCTCTGACTTGACTGCATCAAGAAGGTACCTAAGGATTAGGAAATATTTGTATATGTTCAACCTCATGTTCTTGATATCTTACCAAATGTACAAACTAAGGAAGAAGATGAATAGAGAGAACTACCAGTGGTAATGGAAATGAAATTCCACCGACCACCGAGCCTGTACTAGCTAGGTATGTGAGGATGTACACCACTCATCAAGCAAGATAATTGGAGACAAGGATGCTGGAATTATGACAAGAAGCAAGGTAAGAGGCAATACATGCTTAATTTCTAATTGGAGTCAAGAAGAGTAAAGGATGCATTGGAGAATGATGACTGGGTTAAAGCAATAAAAGAAGAGATAGATCAGATTGAAAAGAATAACACGTGGACTTTAGTACTGAGACCTAAAGATAAAAAAAGTTATTGGTACAACGTGGATTTTTAGAAATAAATTGAATGAGCATGGAGATGTCATCAGAAATAAAGCAAGACTAGTTTGCAAGGGATATGCACAAGAAGAAGGTATTGACCATGGTGAAACTTTTGCAACTATTGTAAGATTAGGAGTTAGAATTCTACTATCATATCCAACTTACAAAGGATTTAAATTTTATCAAATGGATGTCAAGTCTGCATTACTTAATGGTATTCTTGAAGAAGAAGTTTATATAGAATAACCTAAAGGTTTTTTTGAGAATACTAACAAGGACATGGTATGCAAAATTGTACAAGGCACTATATGGTTTGAAGAAAGCACCCTGAGCTTGGTATGAAAGACTACATGCATATCTAATCAAGATTGAATTTCAAAGAATAAGTGACAATATTAATGTGTATATGAAATGTGAAAGTACTAACAAGAATTTGATTGCTGAGATCTTTGTTGATGATATTATTTTTGGAGGCAATGACACATTATGCAGATCTTTTCCTAAAGAGATGAGAAAGTAATTTTAGATTGCTATTATAAGAGAGATTAAATTATTTCTTGGGCTACAGATTCAAAAATTAAAGGATGGGATCTAAATCACACAATCAAAGTACATCAAAGAGATCCTAAATAATTTTGGGATGGAAGACTCAAGACCGGTTGGAACACCAATGGTTCTTGGTTGCAAGTTATCAAAAGAAGATGATTCAAAGGAAGTGAATAAGATACTCTACCCATCAATGTTTAGTGAGCTACAATATGTTGTACACAACAGACTTGACATAACTCATGCAGTTGTTATTGTTGCAAGATTTTTTGTAGATCCAAAGGAATCACACATGTCTGCAGTTAAAACAATATTTAGATATATGAAAGGAACTAAAGAATTTTGTATACTATACAAGAAAGGAGGAACTTTTGAGTTAACAGTGTACACTGATGTTGATTGGGATGAAAACATTGCTGCTAGAAAAAGTGTAGGTGGAGGATCTTTCTTTTTAGGAGAAAGACTAGTTACATGGTTGAGTAAGAAACAAATTTGTATATCATAGTCTACTGTCGAGGCTGAATATGTTGTTGCAACTATGAATTGTGCAAACATTGTATGGATCAAATAGCTACTAGAAGGTATGCAAGAGGAGATTACTGATCCAGTTACTATTTTTTGTGATAATACAAGTGTTATAAACATATTCAAAGAATCCGGTGATGCATTCTAACACCAAGCACATTTCTATCAAGTATCATTACTTGAGAGAACAAGTTCAATACAAGCACATAAGGTTGGAGCATGTGAATTCAAAGGAGAAATTAGTAGATATATTCACTAAGCCACTAGTGAAGGATGCTTTTGAGTATCTCAAAGGTAAATTAGGGGTCTTACCTCAATCCAACATTCATTAGAGAAATATTCATTCTGCATCAATTCTAGGACTCAATAGAATATCTATTTTGTGAGTTTATGTTAGTGTTCACACTTTAGGTGTTGCCTGAAGTTGTGTAAATTAATTATGTATGCAATGAGTTATCAGTACATGCAAGGTATGATCTAATGCCTGAACAACTGTTCCAGAGTATGAGCCTTTGGAATTGTTGTCAAAGAGGGAGAATGAATAATTGATGAATACAAATGACTAAGCGAGAATGAGTGAGTGAAATAAGAGAGAAAGAGAAAGAATGAACACCAAGGGAGTACAAGAAGATTGAATAGCTCAGAGAGAGTAAAGATAGAATAAAGGTGTTAGAGTATGCCATCATCAATTGATAGTGTTTGCATCAATGTGAAAGAGGGAGATTGTTACTCAATTGATGGAGATGATGATGAAGACCGAGATCAGAGGTATACAAGATTCTAGAAAGAATAAGATCAGTTCTTATTTTCTCATTCATGTTAAGAAATTGATTTCTGGTTCATATTGAATTTCCATATATTTTAGAGTTGATTTAATTGGGAAAGCCAATAAAGATCAGATAATGATAAGTTCATCTTGGGATAATTGTTTTCTACTTTATCAAATCAGTAAAGTAGATTGGGAAATTCAATAATACTACATATTTAAGTTATTGAGTAGAAACAAGTATGTCGGTAAAGGGTTATGTAAGTTGATCAAGACACCGAGATGTTAAAGCACCGAGTAGCGCATGTTAGTCACCGAACTATGAGTTAGTTACCAAGAAAGAACATATGTTAGAAACAAGGATAAGAATGCATTTAATACTTTGACATTGTGATCTGGAAGATTCTAATAATGAAGAAGAAGTTAGTTACAAGATCTAAGCATGAGAAAATTCAAGGAAGAGATCTATGGTATAGATTAAGCAAAAAAAGTGAAGGTTTTATTTTGACGATAAGTGAAAGTTCCAAGGTTATACCGAAGCGGTTAACCGAATTTCAAGTTCACTGAATCAGTTCAAAAAGTTGATCTAATGGCTAAGCATGATTCAAGAAAAAAATAATCAAGGAGTTTAAGAGGAAAACACAAAGTCTATTTAAAGGATGAATTCGAAGGAAAGAGAGGTTGGCGAGTTGAAGAATTGAAGAGTTGAAGTGCTACCGAGTGAAGCAGTGAAGAGAAAAGAAGTAAAAATCTGAGACTAGGGCAGAGATTGATGAAGTGTTGATGCTAGTGTTCAGAGAGCACATAAGGGATCTGACTAAGAAAGAGGTAGTTGTAGTTTAACAAATCATTTTATATATTGTTTCTTATTTGCATTTGTAACAATAAAATCTCTTAACCGAATGGACTTAACAGTCTTATTGTAAAATCCTTTAGAAAGGTGACATTCTAAAAGAGTGTTTAAAGCCCTCTAACTAGGCCACTCCTAACAGGGTGAAGATCTAACGGGTCTGAGGTAAATCCCCTAACAAGGTCAAATTTAACAAATATGTATTGTAATATTTAACATGATAAGCTTTTAACCGAGCATACTTTGGAAGAGTATTTTTATTTGTGGGTTACAATTCCCACAAAGGTTTTTCCCAAATTGGGTTTCCCAATTAAATCTGGTGTCAAATGTGTTGAACATTTCATGTGCATGATACTTACTGTTTATGCAAGTTATTGTTTGAGTTATTGAAGATATTTGGTGATTTAGTTGCTGATGTTATTTATCCTACCGAGTTGAATCAAAGTTAAGATTTAAAATTTAAAGTATCATAGTTTTCTGATTCACCCCCTCTCAGTAATCCAACAAAAAGGTCATGCAAAGTAACTAGGCGTGTTTTCTTCACTAAGGTCTATTTAGGCTTGTAAACCTGTCCTACTAGATTTTGGGACACAACACCAAATTAATCAAAAGGACCAACCTAAAAAATATGATATTCTAACACCCTTTATTGAGTTACACAATCTCCTAGAGGGAGTTATTATGAACTTAATAGTTAAGGGTTCAAACTCACAAATGACCAGAGGGCTAATAGGGCAAATATGCCTTGGTTTACAAAGGGAATATCACCTCTACTTTATATCTCTTCAATCCAATGAGCTTTACTTCAAGGGACACCCACAATATAACAAATACAAAGGGAGATCCTTTGGTTCAACACCAATCTCTCAAAACTAAAACATCTTCATATCACAGTAGGCAGCCATATACAAATGTCTACCTAGGGCATCAAATTCCCCTTTGACCCCTGTACTTACACAATCCTACCTCTAGGAATAATAAAATAAATAGGCATAGCTTGTATTCCACCAATATTCATCACTTTTTGATGGTGGGAGTACAAGTTAGAGCTACTTGAATGCCAAGCCCTTATTTCAGAGGGTTTCTGAGAAAGACACAGTCCAGTGAGATCAAACTTTAAATAAATTTTACCCTTGATTTTTTCAACACTCCACACTAACTTAGAATGGAAGAAAATTAAATGAAAAAAATTTATAGTTCGGTTAGAGGCCACCACACATGTGTACTTGCTCAGAAACATCAAATGTGCAGGAAATCTGAATCAATTCTATTGCTTGCAATTACACCAGCTCGTACAAATATCCCCCAACCATTGGAAATAGTTTATTTTAAGGTACAAATACGTTTCCCAAATGGTTCATAACCAAAATTGGAAAGTTAGATCCATTGGGAGGGAAGTTTCACTTTTTGCAAGAAAATGTTGTCAAAATTCAACTTTTGCATTTTTGACAACTTTTACACAATTGCAAGAAAATTGCACTTTCTAAACAACTTGACCCCTCTTGAATTTGGGTTGGAAAAACATTATTGAAAACATGTAAAGTACTCCTAAATGACCTAAAATACCTAAGGAATCAACAGTATTGCCCCTTGGCTCCTATGTCCATGGTGGTTTAAAATGGACCTATCCATGGCATAGAGTTACAAATTTGGTGATCATTATTACAAACATTGATAAAATGAAAACAAACATAAAAGAGGACATCACACATGTCCCACACACTATCCTTCATCCTCATGATCAGAGATCGGTGTTTCTACACCACTAAGAATATTGTTGGTATATCTATATCCACCCTATGCCTATGGTCTGTATAGATGAAATTATGCCCTAGAATTCTCTTGATATCATGGACAATAAATTTATGATGATACTTAATGATTTCCTTGATCTTCCTTTCCCTAATAATGCCACAAAATTGTCTTGTCTACTAGGTAAGATAATTTTGATAAAAGAATCCATTTTTGTCAATGTTCTCCTAAGTCTAGAAGAAGAAATGAAGATAAACTACCAAGGGAGAAACTACCTACTAAGAGAGAAACTTGGAGATAGAAATGGTGATAGTTGAAGTGGCACAACCTAGTTTTTTAAAAAACCTATTTCTAGCTTACAAGAGAGGCCATCTATAGTTTTAATTTAAAATTTTCTTGTAGTTTTAAATGTCCCTCTATTCTGTTAGTTCTTTTTCTTGTTGATTTACACTTTAAACGAGCTTGCTCTATTTGTCCCAAAAAACTAATCAAGGAAGATATAGAAAGACAAAAACAGAGTTTTTAAAACCTCCTACACTTTGATCTCCATAAACTTGGGTGGGAATACCCTTCTGACTCAGAACAATCAAATCACAAAATAATTCTAGCAGATAAAGATGGAATTATAGAGATTAGTCTCTGCAATTTTATTTGACAGATTTTAACATAATGGCAAAGATCAATTTCAATATGATAGTCACCTATTCCAATGGAAAATAGACCAATACTTTATCCTAGGGCATGGAGTCACTATGAATATTTATAACCAATTGCTGTGAATATGAACTTAAGACAACTACAGATCTGAAATGAAAATAGATACACCTTGCCTATCAACCTTCACACATATGATAAACTAATTCATCAAATTCATTTGCTACTCTGAACCTTACTGAAATAACCCTAAGGTGTTTTTGATCTTTCCTTGAAAGAACCTTAAGAAAATTCCAAAATCTTCCTAAAAGAGATATAAATTGAACATTCCTTGAGTATTCAATTTAAACAAAATTCAGAACATAGTAATGAAGACAAGTACTCATCATATGATTCAAAAAATATTGATGGATTCTATTTGTATTCATATAAAAATTAATTACATCCAATCATAAAGCTTTCAAAACCCTACTCAAAATATATTGGTCTTAAACTAGAGTTTATACAATTAAAACTTGTACTCCCAAATGAAAAATGGCTATCCTTTTCCCAGTAGTCTTGGAATCCTTTTATAACTAAGGATGCAAAAAGCTATAGACTACATGGGAAATATTTACAAAATATTTGCAACAACTTTTACAACTGATAGAAAAAAAAAATTGAAATAGAACACGGGTGGCACAATGTATGCGAATTCTAAACAAAATTTGTTGTTGCATTTGAAAATATCTTCCTTATCCTTTTAGCTTTGCTTCCCATTTGTTTACTTCCTTGGTGGTGGGCCAATCAAAAGTCTTTTCCTTCTCCAGCTTGGTAACAACTTTTGTCCACCTGGCATCCCTAGTTGTTTTGGCCTCGGCAACAAACTTTGTCATATCTGTTTCAACCTTAAAAAAGTTTTTTGATCAATTTATTACAATACTCTGCATCAATATCCTTTTCCAAGTGTTGTTTCATTTCCTCATCCTTGAATATTCCATCAAATTTTTCTTTCCAATCTGATTGTGGTTTCAACACACCTGATTCATCATAAATCTTTGGAACTAATGGAGGGCACCGATTACCAAATAATTACAATTTGTTATCTATTAACCCAGCTTTTACATTGAAGAAGGATAAAGTATCATTGACCTCATTAACCATCTCAATAGTGTATGTGATTTTATCAGGAAAATCATCACTGTACAACATGGTTGTCTTCAATTTGTCCATTAGCCTATCTTTTCCTAACCAAGTTTTGAAAGTAGGTTCCAAAAATGTCATGGCTTTAGCAGCTATTCTCGAGGCTTCCTATAGTGATCCATATAGTGTATAAAATATTTCAGTCTTCTCCTTTAAAACATCAATTCGATGTTGTAGTATAGGCAATATGATAGACATAACATTACTATTTTGTCCCTGTGGAAGCTCTTTAGAATGACCTTCTGCCAGTGTTGAGTCCTCTGTTGTTTCTACTGCAGCATTTGTTTCATCTTTTGATACTTCTTGGGGGGATATATTTTCTTACTTTCCTCCAATTCTTTCTTCAACTTTGCTATTTTATCCTCCAGGGTGTGGTTATGAACCACAACTTCTTCATGTTTCTTGTCCAGAGCCATCATTTGACCAAAAATTGTCTCATATTTTTTTGAAAAATCCTCTATTTTTGCTAGATTCATGAAAGTTACCTGAGTCATGAGCTGGGCAATCTCAGTATCACTGGTATTCTATAAATTCCAAATCATTCTATCAGCTCTTTTTTCCTCCCTTATGGTCATAACTAAAGGCTTCTATGTAGCAGGGGCCAAAGACCAAATGGCTAAAGCCTTAGACTTAGGATCAATTCCTGATCCTTTCAATACCTCATCTATTTCAATATCTATTTTCATCAGAGGGTTTTGTTGGCTTCTATTTTGATCAACAATGAAAGTGGACTGTAAGTCCTAGTCAGGCATTAACAACATCCCACTATTATGTACCAACAATTTGGCTTGCTCTAAAATCAATTCACTGTTAGGATCATAATCCTAGAGTGTCCTCACAATCTCCTCATTCTTTTCTTCTTGTCCTTCACCTATGATCAAGATTTGTCTCAAATCATTTTGTTTTAACTTGATCATGAAGCTTTTGAACTCTTCAGTTTTTATGCATTCAACATTCTTGATGAATTCATTAGGCATCATTACTCTCTCATCAACTTATCCAAATAATATCACTTGGTTATCTCCATGACCTTCATCTTGTGGCCCTTTTTGCATTTTCCTTTTCAATTTTTTGAAGTATTTTCCATTCTCTGTTATCACAGCTTTGGCCATGCTTTTTCTATGCTGCACCATCTTGTCCTATGTTTTCTTATTTTTCTTGGGTGGCTCTCTAGTGGAAGTAGTGTTATGTATATGGAGCCTAATCAGACTCAGTTTTTTTCGACATGGTTTCCCCCTAGACATATCTATATCGGCCCCAAGCTCGGGGTCAAGGGGCAGATCCCCTTGCGGGGTTTTGGGGCTGCGCCCCAGGTGGGGTCAAGGGGTAGAGCATTGATTTCCTATTAGACAAAGTATCTTTTGCCCTAATTAGGTTAGGTTAAATATGCTTTTGAAAAGGGCTTAGGGTTTTGAGATTTCATGGTATGAGGGATTTTCATAGCTTCCTGTGACGGTATTGAGTTGCAGGTTTTACATTGTAATTACTAGATAATAATAAAGATATTGGACTCGCTGTTGGTGGATGTAGCCTAGGGATTGGGTGAACCATGTTAAAGCGCTGTGTCTTTGTGTTCTCTTCTGTGCATTAATATTTGTATTTTTCTGCTTATTATTCTAACAAGTGGTATCAGAGCGAGGTTTTTTCATTCATTCTTTCATCTATTCTCTGAAGCAGGTCTCAGAAGTTAGTGGGAGATTCTCTCGGTTAAATGGGAGAAATGGCAGACGAGGGTAGGCTGAAGGTTGATAAGTTTAATGGGTAGAACTTCCAGTTATGGAAGATGCAAATGGAGGACTATCTCTATTAGAAGGATCTATGGCGGCCATTAGAGGGAATAGCCAAGAAAGAGGCAG
>MU224133.1:1787993-1810985 GCA_018584345.1 Thuja plicata | reverse complement strand
AAGAAGAAGAAGAAGAAGAAGAAGAAGAAGAAGAAGAAGAAGAAGAAGAAGAAGAAGAAGAAGAAGAAGAAGAAGAAGAAGAAGAAGAAGAAGAAGAAGAAGAAGAAGAAGAAGAAGAAGAAGATATGAAGTGATCAACTTCATGTAGTTCTAGTAGATGCTCGACATTGGATGCTAAAGATGACCCATGAACGTTAAACAAAATTCCTCTCCTTGTGAAGAAACAACACCATAAATGTGTGCAAGATTACTTCCCATTCCAGATAGGAATATGTAGGAAGGAAGATCAATGTCTCTGAATGTAGCACATAACCCAAAGACTAAAATGATGCAAGTGATGTCTTTTAATGATGCTCAAATATATCCAAGTTAATGCTGACATGTGACGAATCATGTACCTTGAAAGATTCTCGAATATGGAACATGGATGTATGGTCATGTATTGACTGATGTGAATATGATATTGCTGCAGATGAAGATAACTCAGTTGGATATCACAACTCATAAATGTTTGCACAATCCATCATGATAGGAGCATATGCATGCAAGGTAAGAACAATGTCCAAATAGGGAAATGATGATGCAACTTCATGAAAGTCATCACCAAATAGAAGACAAATGCCTTCAATTTTTTCATCTAAATATCAAGAAGGAGCTCTAGAAACAAAGATGCTATGTTTGATAGATATGCAATCAAATATGGTGGATCTTGTATGACAATACTAAATACCTGATGCAAATAATCTATGAAACTCATAAATGAGTGAACAATAGACTCACAAATAAAAACAAGTGATAATGTCTCACTAGATGGCCAAGTGAGACTTGATGGTACTTCTGTATGAGTTGGAGAATTAGGTAAGGAAATACCATGATTGAGAAGAATTTTTTGCATTTCCTCAATTTAACAAAATCAATATTCTTCTATACACCAAGCCCCATGAAACCCACAAATAGTTGCATGACAGAGAGTCCCAACGGGTGCAGATGTAGAACAAGAGCACAAGATTTCCCACATATAATAGAGGCACTTTCACAAGGCTCGAAATGAAACACTAGACCACAGATGTGAATGATTGAAGATACCCAAATAAAAACAACTTGCAATTAACATTCGAGGCTCTGATATAATGAAAAAAAATATTAGAATACAAATTCTTAGAAATGCAAGCAGACAATATTGGAGAATCTACTACTCAATAATGAAAATGATACATGAGTACATGTATAGGTAGAGAGTGGTGGAACCCATGTCGGCAAAATGATTTGAACCCATTCTTTTTCAGGGAAGTATCTATTTACGCATGCTTACTTGTCTTTCATAGCTTCTATTGTTTACCATTTTTTCTTATCGAAATGTTATCACGTATTTATTCACTTTCATATGTCTTAATGCTTAATGTTTGAAGATTCACGTTGTCTTAGAATCATCTTCTTAAAGGTTTCTTTTCATTAAAGGGAATCTAAAAATCTAATCTTGTGACTTCTTCCTTAAGGACATAATGAAATTGCATATGTTTTTGACTAAGTTCAAAGTCCTATGTGATGTTTTCATCTAAATCCTGATATAATTAAGGAGAATTCTACACATATTATCATAGCATTATAAATCTCTAAAATTTGTATTGGTGATAAAAGCAAAGAGATAATATTTTATGAAAAGAATTATAACTTTGATTTAATGATGTCCTTAAATGTTCCAACTAGTAGTCTATCGATATTTTGGAAAGGTTAAAACTGGTTTAATTAAACTTCCAATGAATTTGAATGATTATTACGTTCCTAAGATAAAATGATATTATTATCCATGATCATGATTTGAAAATTACAATGTGTTATGATAATGATGATAATAGATAGTATTTCTTTTCCATATATTCGATACAATATGCTATGTTTATGAATACAAAGAGGGATTTGAATAATCAATGTTATGAAAATGTTGTTTAAAGAAAGTTAAAAATTATATTGATACTATGTTAATATTAAAAATGTTCACAATGTCGTATATAATCTATATTCTTCTTCTATGATATTAGTATATGTTTTTAAACTTGAACGAAAGTCATATAGATAATGCGCCTACTTAATTTTCGTACCATTTATTATTTAAAGAAAGATAAAGTTAAATGGTATGATTTATATTATTGTTATTGTTGTTATTATTATCATTCATTATTATTATTCATATTAAATCAAAACAATGTTTTTTCAAAAGAAAAACTAATGATTAAGTTATTAATCTTTGTCTAATGCAATGAATAAAGGATTATATTAGTAAAGTTCAATTTCTTTAAGATTGATTATTATTATAATTTATGTCATCTTGATTATTAATATCGAATATTTGCTCACTGTTTCTAAACGTTTGTAGATGTTGTCCTTGCAGTCGCTTGGGCGACTATCCTAATGCTATTCTACAAACAGTAAACAAATCAACATCTATGAATGCAACATAAAGAAGACAAACTCCATCAACAACAAAATGCCTTCTCATCTATAGTAGAGTACAAAGCTCTCAATGGATTGCGGAAAGTCTGCAGAGGAGAGTACAAGACAAAGGGAGATCATTCAATACTCGAGTGTGGTGCAAAGCAGAAAATGGTGGCCGACATTGGAGCACAAGCAGATATTAGAGGGTAAGTGGGCATCTAGAATAAGAAAGCCATCTGAAGCTGAGATAGCTGAGATTACCGCCGTGTTACCGCAATACGGTCGCCAAAAATATTTTCTATTGGTTTCAAAATGAAGGTACTCGAAAGAAATGCAACAGACAACAGTCAGGAGCCAGAAGTATGCGATTTTCTTATTGATATAGTTTTATATAAAGCATCACACCATTTTCAGACAAGTCGCCACCTTCAACAACATGTTTCCACACCATCACCAATCATCAGCAACAACAAGAAATGTAAGGGTCGATGAAGACAGGAATCACCACGCCTCCATTTCATGTTGGTCGTTACTTCTGTTAGCGCCCACTATAGCCAGTTTTTCAAAGAAGAAATGGCGCATGAGTGATATATTAACAGCGTCTTGAGGAAGTAATTACTTGCAATCCTACAATGTCAAGGAGAAAGATGTCAGAAGCCAGTCAAGATAGCATAAGATATCATATATATCTGACGCCATACATCATACAGTCACCAAGAGGCGACAGATAATAAGGGAGTCAGCAAAACAAAATACCCTACGTTTAATCAAAAGGAAGATAGATGCCATACGTAGATCCATAGACTCCAAACGCACCAACTGAAATTACAAGTGCAGACATCGATTGCTAAATGCATCCAATGAGAGTCTTTATAGACCAAACAGTTAAAAGAAGGTTTTCCAACTGAATGGTTGGTAGTTTTAATTTTGAAAAGAAGAAATTTGTATGTCAAAACTATTGTAATTGTTAAAATAGGTAGTTGTGGATTAGTTTTAGGGAAAGGGTGTGATGTTTTCACACACCCCTTCATTTTTATATTTATATTCAATCACGAATCTGCAAAAGAAAGAAGGAATAACATTGAATTGGAACAAAAACATTGAATGAATTGTTGAAATTATGGATTCGTGGATTGTAATAAAATGAAAGATAGTTCGAAGTTTGAAATCTGAATGCAAAGACCCGATACGTCTTCTTGACAAAGAGAGATAAGTCTATATTTGTCTTCTATTGTGCAATAGTCATTTTCGTTATTTTCTTTACAATCAAGTCCTTCAGATAAACGAATAGATATTCTTTAAAGTGATAGTTCTGTTTTGCGCATTTTTCACTTTAAGTTTATGTTTTGTATATTCAATTATTTCTTTCTCATTTTCGTATGGTTAAAATCCTTTTGATTAAAATATTGATCAAATAGTCTATCATTTGAGAAATAGTATTAAATTGAAATACTTTTAAACTTATCGTTGTATGTACATTTCATTTCGCCTTTAAAGTGACAATTTTTGTTTCAAAGTTGTCTCTGAAGTTGAACATAGGGTTGAAGATATATCGACTCTGTTTGCCCATTATTGGAATATAGCACTGGTCTGTCTCGTTATTTGAATTCAGTATTGGGTTTCATCGTTTCAAGTTTTTAGAATTACTCTTTTATTTCATTTAATTCACTTCATATTTTCAAATCTTATCAAACGATATTAAACACATTATATGTCATTAACAAATATATTTTTAGTTTTGTGATCTTATTAACATATTGAGAAGCAAGAATCAAAGTTATTAGTTATCTGTTACAGGAAACCTTTAAGAAGACTTTGAAGACAAGTTTTAAAGTGCAGGTCCACCAGCCTTGATTCCGTGGAATCAGAATTGTAGGAGGTTGTTTGAAGCCTCGTTCATTGGCAAATTGATCTTATCTATCTTCGTTGGATAAACGAAATCTGCTAGAAGTCCAATCTGTCGATTTGAGCACCAATAGAGAGGAGGGAACTAACTTCGACAAAGTGAGGAAGATGTGTCAAAAAGACCATGACACAACTAAAATACTTTCTCAACCATCTAGACACCTCACCTAGAACAAGCCAAATAGGTGACACCTAACTAGGCTTAACAAAGCCATGTGGAAAATCAAAGCTAACATTGATAAACTTAAAATAAAAGATTTTGTAATTAAAATATATACATAAAATAATGAAAATTGTAATGATTTTATCTATTTAAGATTATAAACAGTTATTTTAAAAGATGTTTCATAGAAGATATAATAAATATTTATTTATGATTCATACAATCTAAACATAACTTATTTGAATAAAAATTGATAATAGTTCTAATTAAGTAATTTGGGAGGGGGCTCAAATCCTTAGATCAAGCTAAAAGGCACATCAAAATTGAATTTACAATGACTGAATCCAACCAGCCAAAATCCCCCAAACTAACTAGTAGAACAAATGCACAAACAAGGAGACTAGTGGCTCAAAAACTATAGAAAAACATGCTTGACCTCCTTCCAATCTTGATTTAATTCCTAAGTTCATGAAGGATCCTTTTTTCAAGGTTCCATGCATTGATACCAAAGTAGGAGGACATTCAATCTCCCTCACACTCACCTTATCTTTCCTCTTCCTTTTGGCATGTGTGAGCTCAAGTTCATAATGCAAAATCTAGAGAGAGCTTGAAGTCTTTTCCATAATATTCTTGCTAAAATCAACAAACCTTCAATCTCTCTCACACCCGCCTTATCTTTCCTCTTCCTTTTCGCCTGCGTGTGCTCAAGTTCATCCTACAAAATCTAGAGAGAGCTTGCAGTCTTTTCCATAATATTCTCCTAAAATCAACAATATATTTCTTAAGCTCATTTTCACAATGACATACAACATTTTTCTCTTCTTGTTGACTAGATCATGATTTTACTAAGTTTATTAATATAATAATTGTTATCGTTAAGATTATTGAAACTGATCTTGTTTAAGAATATAAATATTTGTTAAATAATTATTAAGAAAATTTATTTTTAAGTTACCTTTATAATTTGATTGGTTGAAAATAAGAATTTATTTATATTGTGTTTTACAAGAATATTAAAAACATTTCACCTAACCCAAAGCATAGGGAGGGTGAAGGGAGAGGCAAATTAAGTTATTTGGATAGAAAAAAAATATTAAATAAAATGATTTATTAATTAGTGAAAATTATAATAGAATAATTTCATAAAATAAACAATTTATATGAAAAATGCTATCAATATAATAAATGATTATTAAGAAAAATTATATATATGTAAAATAGAAAAATTATATTGATTATAAATAAATATTATTAATTTTTTATTAATAAAATATACATTTAATACTCCCTCACTATAAGCACTTAATACCAACCCCTTCTATGTTTTTTTTGAATAGAAAGGGGCTTAACTTTGGTCCTCTTATTTTTATTTGGTGAAGACAAAAATTTTACCAAAAAATGTTTTTTTATGTAGGAGGGTTAATTTTGTAACAAGGTAAAAATGCTTTTTCTCATAACTTTTGCTTAGTAACTCAAAATTGAGTTCTATTTTTTGCAAAAGTGCATCTTTTTTCATCACAAATCAGAAGCACACACTCATGCACTATCATTATAATATTTCACACTTCCTCAAGAAGCGCTCTTCAATTTGGTATTCTACAAAGAAACAATCTAAATTAACAACATGAATTGTAATGTGATTATACAACCTCTAACACCTTTCAATTATGCTGATTGGAAGTTGAAATTCATTCTTTTACAAAAGAATAAAGGCTTATTTAGGGTAAAAATGGGAATAGAAAAAGAACCTAATGTAGCCAAGGAGAAAGAAATTCTTTTCAATAAGTGTGGCCAAAGATTTGGCTTTCTATGTTTAAATTTATCTCTTGAATTAGTATTGTTGCAAGGTGTGCCCCCTTGGTCTCCTTGTGCTGTGTAGTGCAATAGTGGTTCATGACATGGCTTAACCACCTCCCATCATCCCATGCTTATATAAGTCAAGTGGTTGTAATGGGCATTAATAGGTCAATATTTTTGTGCAAGGACAACCAACAATTGGTATCAGAGCCGTGGTCATGGGTGTGAACCCCACACTTTCCTTAGGGAGATTGTTGCAAGGTTTGTGCCCTTGGTCTCCTTCTGTTGTGTAACACAATGGTAGTTCATCAGATAGTTTAATTGTCTCTTGTTCTTGTTTAATTTAAGTGGTTGTATTGGGCATTAATAGTTCGGTATTTAAATGCAATGAAAACCAACAAGTGTTTCATGTTCAGAACTTGAAAACACACAAATAAGTTTGGGAAGGCCTCAAAACACTATCTCGGATAATTGATGAAGTTAGAAGTAACGAGTTAGACAATCAACTTCTATTTCTTAGTCCTTTAATTTTTCAACTTTAGAGGACTTCTTCACTAAATTTAAATCTTTTAAGTTCCAATTAAAAGATTGTAGAATTGAGAAGAAAGAGGATCAAAATTCTTTTTGTAATTTCCAATCTAGGTTCTATTTTTTGTTTGTTTTGTTTTTGTCTCTACTTTCTATTCTACTAAAAGATCCCTTTGTAACTCATGGAAAATTCTGACATGTTATAACTTTATTGTTGATCATACAAGGGAATAGAAAAAGTTAATTCAAATCGGTACTTTAAAATCTACTAAGGGACATGCTCTAATTGTAGGAAATGAAAAATAATAAAATGTGAAAGGAGAGAAAAAGAACACTAAAAAGGAGAAAGAAGGGAAGAAAGAAGATAAAATTGACAACTTCAAAAAGGATAACTCATCTCAAAAAAGTAAATCAACTACTAATAAATTCAAATGTTCCTTTTGTAAAAAAATTGGTCATGAAGAACATAAATGCATGAATAATTAAATTGAGCACCTCACTTTTGTATACAAAAGGAATAATATTGAGGTAACTCATTTTTTGAAAACATCTTCTTCAAATAAAGAAAAAATTTAAATTGCAGGGTCTTACAATTTATAGATTCTGGTGCTACACACCATATGGGATCTCCACTTAATGTGAAATGTTCAGATCCTGATTCCAGTCCTGATAATTCAAATGATTCAGTAGTTGACAATCATATTGAGGTAAATTTTAAAGAAGGGTCACAAGCTCTTCTTGGTGTGCATTCTACATTGCCATCATCATCATCATCTTTTGGGGGGACTTATAGACTTTTTCTCTTCTTATCCCTTTTTGGAGGATAGTTTTTCCCACTCGGTTTTCTATCTTTCTTAGTTTATGAAAGATTTAATTGTACATGGGTACCTCACCATGCTAGTAGTTGGGACACATTTATTTTCTTGTCGTCCTAAGTTATTCTTAAGGAGGGATGTTAGTATTTTTATTTAATTTAATTATAATTAGGCTTATTAAGCCTACTCAGTGCTCCATGCATACTTGACAGTTTTTCACACAAGTTGTCATCATTTAAGAGTTGCATAGAGAGGTGTCAATTCGATTTTTACACTTTGTTCTAGGTTAGTGGGAGGCAACTCACCACCACTCATTGAGTGTTGGGTTCAAATTCTTATTCGACCCAATCACTCTTCCTATATGTACATTGCATTACAACTTATTCAAATGATCACATTTGGCTTCATTTCAAATTATTAATTATACTTTAATTTTATCTCTTATAGATCTTTGATTTTATAGTCTCAAATGTTAATTCTTTCTATTTCTCTAGTTTAAATATCTATATAATTTTGTATTATTAAATTATTTTAGCATTAGTTATTTTTCATTCTAGTTAGTATAATGTCTCTTCAACTTAATAAATCTTCCAAGCTTAGTAGATTGCTAGTGTACGTCCAGTAGTATTGGGTCTTTCATCTCTTGAGGTCCCATCAATCTCAAAAGTGAAAAATTTCCTCCACATTCAAAAAATTCAAATAATACACTCTTATAAAATATAAAAATAACAAAAGTATATTATAAAATCAATTGTTAATAGAATTTGAATTACAATCATTATAATAAAACGAGCAATGTCCTATCAAATAAAATTTTATCATATGTATATTTATCAAACAGATTGTACAGCAGCTTTCACTTTGTTCAATGTAAACATGACAAAAATTTAGACAAGGCATAAGTTAATAGCAAGAGGATTCATAGTTACCATCTCAAATATGAGATAATTTGTAGTAGAAGAGGGCTAACCTACCTTAAAACACCGGTCTTAAGTTATGTACAAATTAATCGTGAGTTGATAATTTCTTCGGTTGACATTTTTAGTCATATAAACTAACTGGGGATGGCCGATAGCTGAAGTGGCAACATGTTATGATTTTTTACCAAAGCATGCCAATGGGTAAAACATTTCAAGCACTATTATTTAGTTCAACAATACTAAGGTTCACATATTGATCAAATATTTTATCTTCTACACTACAACCCAAATATAGTGGCTCTGAAAAATCTAGGTCGTGAGACAATAATAAGTAATATAGTCCCCCTTCAAGTAAATATAACATGTAGTCTCTTCTTGTTAGGTGAATCCTCAATATAGCCATTACGAGCTCAGTGTTGAATTTATCCATGTGTATGTAGAAGCACTCCTTTAAATAGTCACCAAGGTTAAGCCAAATATTCCTATCTATTTCCACATCAATTGTAATAACACAGTTGTATGACAACTGCCCTACAAAAATTAATATATCAAAGTATCATTAAGAAACACAAGATGTTTACAAGTTGACTAACAAACTTATCTATACCTACTTTTATCTTATTATCCTCTTCAAATTAAATGTCATCATCCACTCCAACACTTTTGAATCCATGCTCGATGTTTGAAAGTTAATGTTATCTAATTTTGAACCCCCTTATTGATTTCGAATTTGATTTGTGAGATTTCATAGTATTTATATTTTTATCACATTTTTAGGCTCTTTTCAACATTATGATAATAGATCATATAATGTAGTTGAAATAGTCCATGTTAAAAAATTAAATAGAATCAAATCTAGAAATAACATGACAAAATATTATAAGTATGTAGCCAGATAACTATAACTATTTATTATTGTAACTCAAATTATTATTTAAACTTTATACTATGAGATTTTTGAATATTAATATTTGGGATCACATTCTTTTATCTCTCTCATATCATGATGATGGATTAGAGTGCCATCCAAAATACTGATGGTAAAAAATCTCACAAACTCAGTCTATAATTTATGTTCAACCAGACATTTTTTTTTTTTCTTTTCTAATATTTATTAAATAAAGTGGTTGATGCTACTAAATAAGCTTTATTAAAATGAAAAGAAAAAGAGTACATACGAGAAAGCCTCCCAGCCACCAATTAAAATATAGATTAAAACTTGATTAAGGACCCAAAACCAATTGTTCAAGCAAAAAAAAAAAATGAGGAAGTTAAGGGAATATAACACAAATCTTGCAAGAATGAGGTACCATCAATCGACACAAAATACACGAAGTAGAACTAAAGAAAAGATCCATACCTGACCTCATTTAGTAAAATGTTTTACAAATACAAGAGAATATTCACACTAATACATGACTATGCTGATGAGCTAGTACACAATAGAGAACATAAAAAGGAAATAGTACTTCGCATGAAGATATAGTGGTAGAAACTAAAAAAGTTGCATCCCTATCAAAATGACTAATAGGAGACTCATTATGGGACACTAAGTCTAAACTGAAGCCACCAAGAACTAGAACTAACATCTAGAGGTTCTTGAATGGCTAATGATTCCTTCACTTGTGTATCTTATGCTTTCATTTGTAACAATGACAATTGGTATAAACCTTGAAAGTGATCCAACGCCATATATATTGCTGAGAGGTTCCTTGCATCATGATTTCTTCAATGTTTGGAAGTGCTAAATGATGATGCTCCCATACCAACCCAAATCTGATAGCACACAAAATTTCAACCAAAGATCCATTAAGTAGCAGCAATGTAAGAAAAAAGAAAACATCCACCGAAATGGCATGAAGCAACATGAATACAATATGCATTGAAAGTATTTTGAAGAGTAGAAAGAGGACCCATATACTCCAATATATAAGTTTTGGCTAGACTTTATACTATTGGAATATACTTCAATATATCCAAACAAAACACTTATAAACCACGAAACTATTACATGTGGTAAAGCTGATGGGTTTCCGATTATCCAATCTCTGTCAAGAACCATAACAATTTCCTCCTCAACTTATGGACAGAAGAGATTGAAAATATTTCTTAGGAAAACATTTTGTTCCTTCGTTTTTAATTTTCTTATTCAAGTACTTTGGTGCCCTTTTCTAGTTTGGTTGGCATTATAGTTCCCTATTTCATCGGCTTATAAGTTTCTCTTCCCTTCAGTCTTATTGTTGCTTTTTTTCCTATCTTTTGTCCTTGCTTGTGGGCTCCTACTCTTGTGTAAAGGTGTTCAAACCATCAGGAAAGGCGAGATCCCTTCCCTCTCGATCATGACAAGCTGGACAAAATTTTCAATCTCTTTTGTCCCGAAGTTGAGGAGGTAATTGTTATGAATCTTGACGGAGATTGGGTCACAGGAAACCCATCAGCGCTTCCACGTGATGAAGTCGTTCTGTGTTTCCATTATTGCAACTATTTCTTCTTAGTTTTGTTCAACTCAATTTTATTATACAGTAAGATTGCCGCGAGTTTTTTTTAATGAGATTTTTTAACATCAATATTACACCACATTTCTTCAACTTTCTAATGCAATCCAAAACATTATCAGCCAAATGATTAGACCAAGGTGAAGCTATTTTGTGTCCTGGCCGTGTTCTAACTGTTTCTTTAACTCAATCCATCATAGAAAGAATAAGGGATATGGAGATTTCAGGTGGGTACAGTAGTCGTTTGTATTGAAGAAAGAGACATAAAATAGAGGTTTTTCAAAGAGGATCAAACATTGTGCTATAAAAAGGGAAATTTATAAGATTTTTATTCTCAAACCATACTCTTATCACAGAGCACGAATTATGCACGACTTCCAGTGGCTTTCCTTAAGAGGTATCATGGGCTATGAAAACAAAACACTATAAATAGTTATCGTTAATCTTCACTGCGTATTGAGTGTTTTGATTTTCATTACATACATATTTAATATTTGTTTTTGCAGCTACCTTTCCTCTTCAGTCAATCATTCACTTGTATTTCATACCTAATCCATTATATCCAACATTCAGCGTTTTATTTCATTACATTGACAATACTTAGATCTCTAGATCACATTCCATGGTAGTCACTTTATTCTAAGTCTGCCAAATTTTATAAGCCATCAAATGGACATCAAAAAAATCCAACAAAGCCAATCCTTCACGCAAGAATCCAACATGAAAAAATGGATCCTATTACAGGAGACTACAATCGCTTGTGGTACTTTTCTTCCTTATACGACTGTCTCTCGTGTATGAAACGAGCAAAACATTAGGGGAGTTTGATTTATAACGTTCATAGCAAAAGTACACAGTCAAATCAACAAAAACATTGGCTGCAACTATTATATGAATATATATGCCTAGCTGCAGAAGGTTTGATGCCTTGTATGACATAGAATATGAATAATAGAAAAAGCTTTCTGCGCCCTATTCATACCTTAACATGGTGCACCAGATCTGATGAAAGAAGCAGCTACAGCCGCAGCTACTGCTGCAGTAAAATTAGGATCTGCCTTAAGGAAGGCCATTGGATCCAGCCCAGACTGACTGTAACTCGTATTGCTGCCATACGAAGGACTTTTGGACTGAACCATTCTTGCTGTTTGTAATTGTGGGTGCAATGGGAGATTAGGGTTAGGGCTAGGTTTAGGGATACGATCGTCGGTGAAGTCAAGAGTGATGGATGGATAAGATCCAGTGGATGAGATGGTAGCAATGGAAGCCGGAAAGGGCAGCTCGTTGCCCACACATAAACCAGCACTACCCTGCAAAAGGTAGGGATGGTCAGTGGGAGAGTTCATGGCAGCAATGGCAACTGGACTGAGCAAATGGTTATGCTCTCCTTCATAGGTCGTACTCAAAATGCTTGGATTTTCACTGCATCTCTTTACCTTTTTCCTAACTGGACAGGACGAAACCGCACATCTGTAATAAGCTCTCGGCCATGAGCTGTTTCTTGTTATTTTCTGCCCATACTTGCGCCACTGGCAGCCATCATTCACCTGAAAATATTTAACAATATCAGATTTGCAGAATCTATAATGCTGACTATTTTTTGTTTATGAATTTGATTGTGTGGGAGGTTCTACATTAATATTGGTGAATATTGGAGATTACACTCTGTAATTTATTATTATTTTTGTTCTCTTTGAATATTATAATTTGTAATGATGGGTCATAGATCCCAAATGTTATTGATGACGAATTATAGAGTGTAACTAGAAACTTCTTAATAATAGATCATGAAATATGTGATTCTAAATGTTAATGAAAAACTCACACAAATGAAACCCAAAAGTTACAAAATGAATATATTTATAATTTAATTTATTTACAATTTAATTTATTGGTTGCAGAATGAATATATTTACAATTTAATTTATTGCTCTCCATATTATAACTAGCTCAAGAAACATGGCATGATAAAAACTACATTTTGATGCTTGGATTTCTGCTCAATTTAAATTTATTAAACCTAAAACACAAAGGATTCTTACCGTGTGTGTGTCCGATCTTGACTGGAAATATAAAGTCTTTCTGGTCAGGAGCATTGGTGGAATCCCAGGTCTTTTGCTGAGTGTTTGGGGTTTCTCAATCCCTAAATCTTCATCTACACACGATTTCCCTCGGCCAGTTTCGCTCTGCTCCAATTCAGGGCTCATTTTCCTCTTTTTGGAGGAAACCCAGTGATCGTCCATGGAGGATTTCGAATTTTTCTCTTGTGAGCTCTCAGAAAGCACATCACTGCAATCCATAGCCTGCTGCCTCAGCTCGCCATTATTTGTTGCCTCTGCTAAATCTATTCCTAATTTCAGACTCTCTCCTTTTAATTTTGGAGATGAAATGAAATACTCTTTCTAGAAAACACAGAAAAACACAAAGATTAGAAATTTGTTGTGAAGAAAAATCTACTGGGTCGAATGAATTGCAATAAAATTTTGTACCTGTTGCTTCATGAGCAATCCATTATAGGCGCTGTACATTTGATTGATCATTGATGTGAGCTGTTGATTCTCCTTTCTCAGAAGCTTTAATTCGCTCACAATCTATACAACTCTCAAATTTTAATAAAAGGTTAATGAAAATAAATCACACCCAGACCAATTCAGACAATCTAGGGAAAGCCAATCTAAAAAAACAAAAAACACAATCTAGGGAAAAACAATTACGAAATAAAAATACTAATTAGAACGACTACCTCATAAGAGCAGTATTTTCTCCCTTCAATAATATTTTCCATGGGAATCTCAAATCTAACAGAAAGAAGATAAGAGAGAATGAAAATTTGTGAGATATAGGAGCAGAGAGCGGATAAATATAGAAGCCAATGGATGTTTATTCAACCGTGAATCAGTAGACTAGAGTTGACTTGAAGCTACCAACAATATTTAATATCTAGTTGGGGATATACTCAGTTAAGCTACACACTAAATCCGAGTCTGGGCAAAGTGATGTATGGTTAATAATGAATACCAGCGGTCAAGACAATTCAATATAGATTTCTTTAATTTAGCGTCATAACGCGGGTAACGAAGTTGAACACCGTCCATTACACGACGAGGTTTGAGAATTCAAATACGCGCTTTCGGCAGCCCTTAATTTTTTTTGTTTTATAGTGATAAGTATAAACAAATTGCAGGGAATTTATTGGTGTTCATTCATCGTACATGCAGTTGCACTAAATGGGATACGTCAGTAATTTGCACTAGTTTTGAGTTGAACAGAGCAAAATTTGTATTGAGTCGGAAACTACCAGAACAAAATCTCGCTTGCTGGTCAAATATCTAAAGTCAAATATTCCAGCAATAAAAATATTAGATTAATGTTTGGGAAGCTATTTGATAGAAGGTGAAGAGCACTATCAAGTGCATTTTGAGGTTCATTGGATATGGTAATAAGTTAGAAATTAAATTGTGAATTATAATATAAATGTTATGATTATAGTTTTTGATTAAAGGGTGGAGTAGGTTTTGAATGGATTCTGTAGTAATTTCAAAGAAATAAGTATAAAAAATATACTAGGCTAATGTTTAAAAATAAGACAAAAACATTAATCTATAAGAAATTGATAACAAACAAAGTAAAAATAAACAATTGATGAACAATATTAGCATTGCCACAGCAACTATCAAATGGAGAAATCTTATATCTACAAGTCAATAGCACACTAGGCACTAAAAATGCATATTTTGAAGGTCATCTGGGACCTACACAAAGAGATAAAGGACAACTTGCCCAAAGATATACATCAACAAGAAAGTTCCAACAACCAACTAGACACTAAAAATGTAGATTTTGAGGAGCACCTAAATCCCTATACAAATAGCTTGAAGGACAACCTCAAATCAAAACAATAAGAAAGAAATGAAAAAAATGATTATACCACCACTGGAGCCGGCAACCAAGAGCACCCTTAATCAGAGATAGAGAGGCATGGTTGTGTATAGGAGGACCTATCTTCCTTCTTTGCACAACTATCAAAGAAATATCATCCTCCAAAGGTATAGAGCCAATAGTGAGATGAGGACAAGCCACTAAGCGCTCTAAGGGTGAAGAGATGGAAGCAAAAACTATCTCCAAATCTTTATGCAAGTAAGCCACAATACACAATGTGAAATCAAACTTGTACAATTTTTAATATGACCATCAACAGTCATAGAAGTAGCAACATCTTTTAACCAAGTCACACTAGGCTCTCATGGCAAATTCACAAGTTGTTCAATAGAACTGTTAGGAATCACAAAAATAGCAACATCTTTGAAACTCAACACATTTTTTTTAGATACATCCTTCATATTATGTTTATAATTATTTTATAAGACTGCATATTAAAAAAAATGATATAAAAAATTATTATAAAATTATTTATATTGCTTTTTTAAACATAAAAACTTATTTTTTATATTATATAATTTAAAAAATTAAATACACTAATATTATTTTGGACTCAATATATTTGTGTTATAAATTATCTTCTTTATGTAGGATTACAGATACATTGTGTTGTATGTGTGTATATCTCTGAAAGAAGAATGCAACAAATAAGTTAGATTAAACAATTATTGAACTGGTGACACCCTTTTTTTCAATAAGAGTCTTGGTACTAGGTGTCCGATGTCGAATGTTGATCTAACAATTGATAACCATGTTCTTTCCTTAAATATAAATGCTCAAACATCTTTACGGGGATATAATGTTTGGCCACTACGCGTTAATTAGTTGTTCATCACGTGTGTCGTATCAAAGTCTAGTGTAATGCTAGTATTTGAGGACAAAACAAATATATATTTGCTTTCAATTCTATAGATGATAGCAATAAATTTGTCAAGCAAACCCTTATAAATGCATTTTCCCCCTTTTTTTTTTCCGTTGTGTTGAGTAACAAAACATTACTAAAAGATTATAATCTTATTCTACGTAAAATATGTTATTCTTGTTTAAGTTGCTCTAGCATTTTAGCAAGAACTTATTTTCGATAGGAACTTGATCCTTCATAGAGATAATTCAACAAACAACGCTTTACTCTTTAAGACATTACCAAAAAATAATGAAAAACATCATCAGTCATGGACTTAGCCTTCAAATCATACCTAAAAACCAACTTAATAAATAACAAGTGTCACGTAGTGCCCTACTTCCATAAATAGTTATAATTATATATGTAAATTTAATTTTAATTTTACTATAAATATTATATATATTTTAATTAATCGTTATATATATTATAATTTCATTTGTATAATTGTAATTGTAAAAATTTAAAATATAGTAAAGCAGAATTTAAATAATAATATATAAAGAAATAATGAAGTATTAAAATTATATAATATAGATATAGTACTTTTATATTATATATTATAGAATAATATATATTATATATTAGAAATTGTAATAATTATTTATAGCATATATATATTAAAAATATTATATAGTAAATTTTTTATAATAAATAATAATTATATATTATAAACAATTGAATTTTTTAATGAAAATAACATGTTTAGATTATAAAATATAAAATATAATATTTCATAAATATACTATATTCTAAATTAAAAGACCAATTTCAAAATAAATTAAATGATATATAAATGATATATTACAAAACTATGTTAAAAACTATATATAAAAAATAAAATTGGGAAGCCTCTTAAAAAAGGGGTCCTATAAGACCAAATCAATTGAACCAATCATAATTGAAAAAACTAATTTATAGAATATATTTAATTCATAAATAAATATTTAAACTTTACAAATAGTTGAACAAGAAAAAAATAGTAATTTATGATTGGTTCATTATGTAAAACTAATTCATTATTGGTGCACAACGGAATGCAATAGTATATTGCCTACGACAAGTACAATAACCACCATCCCAAAATAATGTGCAGTCTTGACGTGCAGATAGACCTCGCAGCTCATTAATAACTATTAAAAACCTATAAAAACTAAAGCTATCTATCTAAAACCATGTAACAAACTACTAAACCCAAGAAACATGCACAAGACACAAAGCTTAATCATCATTAGAATAGAAAAAAAAAAATATTGAAGAACAAATAATTTATTTGTAAATTTCCTTTCTTAAAAATAAGAATTGAAATATATTGTATATTAAAATATTATTGAGAATGTCTAATCTCTGGCAATGTGTTGGAGGGTTGAAGGAAGAGGCAAAAGGTGGGTGGGTGTGTACTGGTAATTGAATTAATATATTATTACATAATATAAGAGAATATTTATATATAAAATAAATAATTTATATATAAGATATTATTATTAAAGTAAACTGCTACCTAGGGGTAGCTCCCTTTTTGTTAATTAAAAAAAATCACAAATCTATGAAGGCTGAATATTATACACTACTAATGATGGAAATTCAAATCAACCCATCACATCTCTCAACATTGTGTGAGATGACTATTGATTTCACTTGATCAATATCGTGGTTCAAGAGAAAGTTTGTTTATGATCAACTTTAGTTTATGTATCGTCGAAAAATGGAAGCACTTCCATTTTGGACTGGTTTAGCCCTCCGAGTAAGTGGTTTGGGGTCATGTCAAATTCCTTGAATGGGTCTTTGAATTGGATCTAGCCTTTCCCCTATTCTGCCCTATTTCCCACTTCTCTCTAGCCTGTTTCTGGCATTGTGCTCTACAAATTTGAGGTTCTTGACCTCAGGGTCAAGGTCGACCTCGACCCTGACCTAGGTCACGGTCGACCTTGACCCTGACCTAGGTCAGAGCTTACCTTGAGCCTGACCCAGGGTCCAAATTTCAAGTTTCTAAGGTTTCCGGATGTCGGGCTTTGGAAAGATTTAATTCCCGCTTCCGGGTCGGTTGTTTCAGACTCGAAAGTAACGACTCTTGAAATTATATTTAATATAGGTCCACTTCTAGGGGTATAGGTCGAATTGGGATTTAATTCTCCTATCTAGGCATCTCTAGAAGATTGTGCCCTAGATTTGTATATACAGAAGCTTTTCCCCTCTCATTTTCTCTAAGAGAAGTAAGCTAAGATGCAAGAAACAATTTCATCCATCCAAACTCTATGTATAATCTATTGAAGGAATCATCAAGAATTCAAACATTCATGCACATTGAAGCATTAAATTCATCACGAGATCCATTGGTAGTCATTGAAGGATTCAAGCTCTATGGAGCCCTCTTGTTGAAGATTTCTCCATCCACATCCATGCAAGCTTCTTACTATTCCAAGATCCATTCAAGTTTGGTGTTGAAGATCTAAAATCAATTGATTTGAGAAATCCTACATCCTACATTCTACATTCTACATTCATTTGGAGCATACATTCTTGTGGATCCAGGATTCAAATCCTCCACAAGGGTTTCTATACAAGCAAGGTGAATTTGTTTATTTACTTTCTTTATCTCTACAATTTCAATTATATTTTAAGGTTAATTCTAAAACTGGGGTTTGACCAAGGAAAACTCCTCCCCCCAACAAACAAAACCATTTTATTTTAGGTACAAGTATAGGACATCGAATTACAAAGCAAATTCAAATACCCTTTTCGACCAACTTTTAGGATCCGCAAACAAATTTTCTGTCGGAGCAGTCCAGGTCAAGGTCGACATGAAGGGGTGCAATTGTGCCTGCGCATTTGGGTCAAGGTCAACCTGACTTAGAAAAGGAAAATATTCCTGGGTTTTCTCTGTCTCTGTGTTTCTATTCTAGATCCAGTTGCAAAATTTCCTGAAACTCAAAACAGACACCAAAAAACAACAATTTTCAGATCTAATATACTTTGAGGTTAGTACTTGTCTTCAATTCATTTCAATTAAGTTTTTAATGAATTAAAATATATTGCACACTCTTCATCCATAAACCGTGAATCTAAGGCTCTCTTCTTTCTTCTTTTTTCCGATCGATTGACGCATTTGTGCATTAACCATTTTTCTTATGGTTGATCAAAGTGGATCTTTCCTTTGTGAAATTTGGGGCTAGGAGGAGAATATTATCTTCCCCCAAAACCTTTACATACATATTCAACACCCATTTCTTCCATTACATACATTTGTAGCATACACATTTATTTCCATCACTTTTTATATATTACATTTTGGTGAACCCGCTTACGACAACTCTTTCTTTTGTGGTGTTAGATTTACATTTCATGTTAGATCTTGCATGCATATTAGATTAGCCTTCTTTTATGTTCTTTCATTTACATTTTCTTAGTTTATCTCATTTGCATTGCATTGCTGTATGAGCTTTACTACCTCTAGTCCTACCTATTATATCCCGGTTAGAAGAAGTCACCGACTTATGGGTTCTTTTGATCCTTAGTCTTCCTCTCCTTTCCATAGGATCCTAGATGATAATTTGATCACTCAAGATTCCAATCCTTCTATTGAGCATAGCTCTTCTCACTCATCTCATGATGAGGATGATGCTTTAAGAATTCCTTCTGAATAAGTCCAAAAATTGTAAACTGAACTTGAGAAAATGGGAAATTGGCTTGTTCAAGAAAACCATAATCAAGATTCTATTCAAGCTATAGAGGCTCTTAAGAAATTCCTTTGAGATAGTGATCAAGCTATTAATATCTTGCGTGGTATTACTCATCTTGTGCGTTTAAATATTAAACCTTTAGCTCAAGAAGCTCAATATTTAGGATTCACTCCTCCTGTCGCTAGTGTGGAACCTTCTTCCATTCCTTTACCTAGAAATCCTACTTACACTCCTCCTTTGATGACTACATCTCTTACATTTTACAATCCTCTAGCTTCAAATCTTCCACTTCCATCTCTTTTTGTGAGTGTTCCACCAGTGTCTCTACCTACCTCACAACCTTCTTACCATAGTTTTCATTTTACCTATTCCAACCCTCTTCCAACTATGGTTCCAAGTGTTCCACCAGTTGCGTCTTCCATTCTCGCCGCTTCCTACACTTTTCCTAGTATTCCTAATGTTTCTATTCCTCCTATTTCTTCTAATGATCTGACAATCATTAGTCTGGCTTAAACTGTGTCGTCTTTACAACAAAAACTTGTGTCCTTAGCTCAATCCAAGTCTAGTATACCTACATGTGACATGGGTGGCCCTTTATCCCTAGATATTATTCAATCTCCTATCCCTTAGCAAGTTGATATGCCTCATCTTGAGAATTACAATGGTAAGGGAGATCATGTCACGCATCTTAAAACATTTCAAATCCTTTGTAGTGACTATGCTCATGACCATAGGATTTTAGCCAAGTTGTTTGCTAGAAATTTTCGTGATAAGGCCTTGCAATGGTATTGTTCCTTTCCTCCTTATTCTATTGATTCTTTTCCAAAACTTGATAATACCTTTATCCAACAGTTCCAAAATAAAATTGGTTCGCAAGTGTCCTTAACTGATTTAATGCATTGTAAACATAATACTAAAGAAAAATTGACTGAATTTATTGGTAGATTTAAGCATTTGTATGCTCAAATTTCTTATCCTATTCCTGATATTGAAATCCAGAATATTTTTATTTCAAATTTGCAAAATGATATTAGAGATAAGATTCTTCTTACCAAATTTACCTCTTTTCAACAACTTTGTGCAGTGCTTCATCATTATCAATTACAAGTGAGTCAATTTGAGATCAAGGGCTCCTGTTCCTATTGATAAGAGTGATGCTGCTCCTAATCCCAACAATTTTCAAAAACCTAAAGACTATGTCAAGATAAATAAACAAGAAAATGCAGTTGATGATCAAGTTGTTGTTGCATCCAACAATGCCACTTCTGCATCCACTACTTTTCATTTAAATCATACGTTTACTCCTCTTTCTGAATCTTTAAATTCTATTATGAGTAAATTGTTGACTGCTAATATGATTACTTTGTCTCATATTCGACCTCTTCTTCCTACTACAATGGCATCAAAATCCTTTGATCCCGAAGCCTTTTGTCAGTACCATCGTGAGAATGGCCATGATATTTTGAAGTGTTATTCTCTAAAACATAAGGTTCAAGACTTAACTGATTCTAATGATTTGTCTATTGATAATTTTGATGGCAGTGGGAACAAATTTGTCTTTCCTCCTAATCAAAACCTCCAAATCTATATGAATCATTTTCCTACACATGATACTAATACCAATATTCAACCATCTTCTATGGATATTATCTATGATTGAAAGATGGATGATCTCAATCATATTGTTAACCATGTGGAGCATGTTGTTTTTTATCAACTTGTATCTCCAGGCCAGCCTCAATCTCAACCTCCTATTAAATCTCCTCCATCTCAACCTCAACTTCAAGTTCCACCTTAGCCTAAACCAAAAACTCACTCTAAACCTTCAAAACAACCTAAGGATAAAAGACCTAGGGAAATCTCGATCACCTTTGATGATTTTTATATCATTAAAGCTCTTGATTTCACCCTCTACATTTATGCTAGGATTTCTAAGATACCTACGCATGCTTTTCTTTTTTATCCTACTTCCTTAGTCAATGTCATTACTGAAAAAAACCTTTTTACGAAGAACTTAAAACGTGATTATTATGATACATATGATGTGTGGATTCAAACTTGTAATGGTTTTATCCTCCCATCATTTGGATCTATTAACTTACCAGTTTAACTTTGTGGTAAATTTGTGGACACTACCTTCATTGTTGTCCCTACTAATCAGTTTTAAGTTAAGCTTGGTTTGCCTTGGTTGACTGCCATGCGTATCGTTTCTTCTCCTATCCATAACTGTATTAAGTTCATTCATGATGAAGAAATAAAAAAAAATAATCATAGTTTATATCAACCTTCTAGGCCTAGGGATAGTACTACCCTTGACTTATTTTGGCCTTCATTACCTAATTCATGTTATTCTCGACCTGATAACCTTTTTCGCTCTTATCAAGCCTATAAACATTGCAAGATTCTTGAGTTAAGAATGCCTCACATAGATCTTAACTGTGGTCTTTTTCCTATGCCTTCCATACCTCCTATATCCATTGCTTCTAGTTTTTTTCATCAAAATCCTACTGTTCCTTTTCAGCCTAGTGAGAGTCCTACTAATCTTCCTATAGAACCTGTGAAGGAACTGATTTTTATTCCTCCTAGTTCTCAACATATTTCAGACAAGACGAACATAACAAATCTACCAATGAACGTCGTAAGAAGCGTCGGGATAAAGCTAGGGCCCATGCCTTTGTTCTTCAAAGTTCTTTGCCTTCTTTTGACTAGATTATGCTTGATGTGTTGGAAGAAGTTAATGTTAATAATGATGTTAAGATGAATGATTATGATGATTCTATTCGCATCTTAGATTCTACTTTGATTAATCTTGATGAAGAAGATACTATTGATGATCCTATTGATGTTATTGGTGAATATGAGACTATTGATCTTGATACTGATTTACCTCATATGCTTTCCACACAACTGATAATTACACCTAGTATCAAACATCACAATTCTCAACAGGATCCTTATTTGGAACTGGCTACTATTCCTACTGTGTTGGATATAGTCCCTCTTGCGATTTTCCTACCTTCCCTAAATGATGTAGACCAAGATGGGGATAGTAGGAGATGTGCTTGATTAGCTTGTCCTCCATGGTAGCCTTTTATGTATTTTCATGTTGTATTGTGCTTCTCCTATAATCTGTTTGCTAAATATTTGTGAGATTCTTTTATACAACCCTTGTTACTTTTTTGGTGCAAGGTGATAAAGGAATCAAACCTGTTGTACTATTCCTCTATATGTATCTCTATTATTCTATATTTTTTTTTCATGTTATGTTGTACCTATGCTATTGTTCATAAATTTTATAATTGTGTAGTCTGCTTGGATTTGCGACATGGTAGCACTGATTCTTTTTTGGTCTCCATGTTGTGGTCCGAAAAGGCTCTTATTTGTAACTCTTGTGTTTTCTTTCCTCTATTGTGATT
>MU224133.1:1764164-1777012 GCA_018584345.1 Thuja plicata | reverse complement strand
TAGATTTAGCTGATGAGACATGCTTGTTTGCACAATATAATGATGTTTGGTTATGGCATAAAAGGTTGTGTCATGTAAACTTTGATAACTTGGTAAGCATAAGTAAATTGAAAAAGGTTAGAGGGCTGCCCAAGTTAAAGAAACCTGAAAATGCAATGTGTAAGCAATGTCAATTGGGAAAGATGACTAAGTCTAGTTTCAAGAGCAAAAATCATACTTCTGAGGAAATATTGGAATTAGTTCATACTAACCTTTGTGGACCCATTGGTGAGAAAAGTTATTGTAGAGACAAATATTTTATTTTATTTGTTGATGATTACTCAAGAATGATGATTGTTATGTTTCTTAACGAAAAATATGATGCATTCTAGTTATTTGAATGGTACTTGGCAAAAGTTGAAAAGGATACAGGTAAAAATCTAAAATGTCTAAGATCTGATAGAGGAGGTGAGTTTATTTCTAATGAGTTTAATAGGTTCTGCAATGACCGAGGGATAAAAAGATGGATGTCCACACCTAGGAAATCACCACACAATTGTATTGCTAAGAGAAGAAACAGATCTATCATAGATTGTGCTAGAACACTAATGATGGAGAAAAATGTTGTACAAAAATATTGGAGAGAAGTCGTAAGTACAATAGTCTATACCCTGAACAGAGTACAATTCAAAAAAGGTACTAATGCTACACCTTATGAGCTATGGTATGGATATGCACCTAATGTAAAATATTTCAAAGTTTTTGGAAGAAAATGTTTCATACTGAAGGATAACAAAAATGGGAAACTTGATGCTAAAGGCGAGGAAGGCATATTTCTTGGTTATTCAATGAAGTGTAAGGCATATAAGTGTTTGAATTCTAACACTAACAAAATTGTGGAAAGTACAAATGTTAGAATCGATGAGTATGCAGAAAGAAATGAAGCTGAAAGCACACAAGAACCTGAGAGTTACAAAGCATTTGTCTATATGGATGAGGAAGACTCTAATACATTACCCGAAACTAAGAATGAAGTTGTCGAGCAACAACTAGCACCTTTTGAGTCACAGAATGAGGTTGCCATGCAATAGGAGGTAATTGCTGAGCTATCTGATGGAGATGTCAAGTTGCAGAATCAACCTAAATTAGACATGAATGATCAACCTAAAGCAGAAAAAGAACCTACTCTAGAAAAGTATGTGAGGAGGAACCGTAAACCTGATCAAATCATAGGATCAAAGGATTCTATAGTTATGAAAAGAAGCAAGTTGAGAGAAGATACATGCTTATTATGTGATTTTGAGCCTAAAAAAGTAAAATATTCTTTAGACAATGAAGAATGGATACAAGCGATGAATGAAGAAATTGAACAGCTTGAGAAGAATAAGACTTGGACACTTGTACCTAGGCCTAGTGATAAAAATGTAATTGGTACTAAGTGGGTGTTTAGAAATAAGCTGAATGAACATGGAGAGGTAACAAGAAATAAATCTAGAATGGCATGCAAGGGTTATGCACAAGAGGAAGGAATCGATTATGGAGAAACATTCACCCCAGTTTCAAGATTGGAAGGAGTAAGAACCTTACTTTCATATATAGCCTACAGAGGTTTTAAAGTCTATCAGATCGATGTAAAGTTAGCATTTCTAAATGGAATATTAGAAGAAGAATTTTACATTGAGCAAGCTGATGGATTTGTAGATCCAAGCAAGAGGAATATGGTCTGCAGATTACACAAAGTGTTATATGGATTAAAGAAAGCACCAAGAGCATGGTATGCGGGATTGCAAAATTATCTGATGAAGATTGGATTTGCAAGAACAAATGACAGCAGCAACTTGTATTTGAAGACAAAGAAAAGTAAAGGTACTTTATTGGCTGAAATTTTTGTTGATGACATTATCTTTCGTAGACAAGATGTGTTATGCAAAGAATTTGCAAAGGAGATGCAAACTGAATTTGAGATGTCTATGTTTGGTGAGATACAAAATTTTGTTGGCTTACAAATATATTAGATGAAGAATGGTATCTATATTACTCAATCAAAATATTTCAAGGAGATACTAAATTTTTTTGGAATGGAAGATTCAAAACTAGTGAGTACACCCATGGCTACTGGACAGAAGCTGACAAAGAGTGATGACAAAAAAGAAGTGAATCAAACCCTTTACAGATTAATGATTGGAAAGCTGCAATATGTTGTACACAGTAGACCTGATATTGCACTGGATGTTGGTATTCTTGCAAGATTTTCTACCAATCCAAAGGAGACACATATGATGGCATTAAAAAGGATTTTGAGATATTTGAAAGGAACAAATGAATATGGTCTGTATTACAAAAAGAATGATAAGTTTGAGCTCAAAGTTTATGTTGATTCTGATTGGGTTGGAAATGTGGCTAGAAAAAAATGCACCATAGGGGGAGTATTTCTTTTGGGAAAAAGATTAGTTTCATGGACAAGAAAGAAACAGAATTGCACCTCACAGTCTACAGCTGAAGCTGAGTATGTAGTAGCAAAAGTTAATTGTTCTAATATTGTGTGGTTGAAGATACTACTAAAAGGTATGAAAGAAGAGATCATAGAACCAATTGTCATATATTGTGATAACATGAGTGCCATTAATATTTATAAAAACCTTGTAATGCACTCTAAGACAAATCATATAGCTATCAAGTATCATTACTTGATGGAGCTAGTTCAAAAGAAGGAAGTGAGACTGGAATATGTGAATACTAAGGAATAGTTAGCAGACATATTTACAAAGGCACTACCCAAAGATGCTCATGAGTATCTGTAAGGTAAATTAGGGGTGATTCCCCTAACTGAGGCTAATTAGTTCAGAATGACACTATTCCATCAAATGTTATATTTAGAATATTTGACACATTGATGCACAGGCAGTCACACTTTAGGATGCTTCCTAAAGATGTGAAAGATAGAAAAAGATAGAAAAGAGGATCAATCGTAGGCAAGATGAAATGAATAGCATGATACAGAGTTTAGAACAGAATAATCTGCATGATGAAGATGTCAACATCTTTGGCATTGTTGTCAAAGAGGGAGAGGTTAGATAAAGTGGAGAGATTATTGAAAAAGAGATTGTTGTAAAAGAGGGAGAGATTAATGAAAGAGGGAGCCTACAGATGAATAGACATAGAAAGTTTTCAGTGTGATTACAGACACAAAGGGAGAAATTTTTTACAGATGAGAATCAAAATGAAGCTAAAGACATTAGTAAAAATTTGTTCATATCAAGGAACACAGGCAGAGTTTTTGGATTGTATGGTAATTATGGTTGAAAATTATTGTTTTATTGTTTAGTATTACCATCAATGCCAAAGAGGGAGATTTTTGGAAATATTGTTAGAAAGCTACAATGGAAACAATTGTTGTTTTTTCATTGATGTCAAACCTTAATTGGTGAGACTATTGCTATCTATTTGAGTAGCATATCTATTGATTGATGAAGGATATTTAACAAGAAGACCAAGTGGAATGGTTGAGTTATGAGAAATCAAAAGGGTACTTTATCAGTTAGCACATTGACAAAGTAATGAGTTGTTTATCTTTTAATGACAATTTACTGAGAGAAGTTTGTGCTGAGTGCCAGTATATGCCAAGCAAAGTCAGTGATGACCAAGTGCCAGTTAATTGTCGAGGAACACAGTGTTGGTTGAGCAGTAGTATTTTGGTAATTGTTGAGATTTGAGATCTCTGGCTAACATAATTCATTTTATTGGGATATGTAAAGTTAATTAAGGATAAGCACAATTGATCCACACTATGTAAATGCATGGGTAACCGTAATTCATGCATGGATCAAAGATTTAATTTTTGATTGCATTGGAGAAGTAAATTAAATGTAAAGATGGAAAGATCCATTGGATCTGACCTAACCTAAGATCTACGATCTTGATTAAGCGGAAAAAGATCTATCTGACCTAGATGAAGAGGTATAAGATACCCTTAGGAGGTTATTCAAAATGTATGCGATGTATGCAAGATGATTGCATATTTAATTGATTGATTGGCATGATCTAGCATAGTGTTGGTAAACAAATTCATTCTTTCTTGTACCTTATGACAATATGACTCTTGATGCCTGAATGATGAACAAAATCCACTTACAACAGTTGAAAAGCCATCTTCTGATGACTGGATTTTCTCTGAATTTATAGGTACAGCTCCCTATGTGAATGATTTTCAAAGAATTATGTCTTGATTCCTAAATCTAATTCAGGTATGCTCTTAACCTGAGAGCAGAAGAGGCAAACCGAACTAAGACTAGCTAGAACTTAGTTCAGGCAGGAAAAAGCATTCTTAATCTAAAACTAAGCAATAAGGCTCACAAATCCTATGATTTCTTATGCTCAACAACTACCTACAGAAGAGATAAATGCAATGATGAAAACTTCTAATGAATCCTTCTCTGAATATCCCACAACACATCCTACTGAGGTTCATTCACATCCTCAAAACAAAGGAATGAAACATCCCTTCCTTCCTACTGCAATTCAGATTAAGAAAAAGACTCATACATTAACAACTTCTACCTATCTCTTCCCTGAGTATCCCACAACACATCCTACTGAGGTTTACTCACATCCTTGCCACAAAAGAATGAAACATCTTTCCTTTCTTAATACAACTTAGACTAAAAGAAAGAACCATCTAACTAACTGGAACAAAAAATAATTGACATAAAATACCTTTAATTGTCTCTACAACATCAAGCATTCCACACCAAAAATTTTCTGACCTTTCATTAATCTTTCAACTTCATACATATAGAGCCAGGGGATGACCGTTATAAAGGAAGTTTAATCGATTCATCTCCCTCTAAATGACAGATGGAAAGAAACCACTTCTGTCACTACTAATTACCAGGGAAAAGAAACGGAAAAGAACAGGGGAAGTTAAATCATTTGGCCTCATTCCCTTTTTCCATCTTTGTCTGATAAGCTTTGGCAGCTCTGTTCGTGCCACTTGCAGAAGCATCGATCAACTGTGACACTTCAATTTGAATCTTTCATCTTCTCTTTAGTGACATCTGTCGAGTCCAATCCATTGGGCTTCAGGGTCAAATAACTGCTTATGTTTTTCACATGTTTGATGCTATTTGGTTTCGATTTCAACCTCAAATGGTATCAAGAATCCTCATCTTTATCTTGAACTTGGGCCTTTAGTGTAATTGGCAGAAAATCCCAAACTGAATGCTTCCAGTGGAAAATAACAAATCTACTTCTTGATTACAAAAAATGGGAAAAGTGTTTCTCCATTGCAGAAAATGGGAAAAGTTCTTCTCCACGCGAAAAATGAGAAAAGAGCTTCTCCTCATGGAAAATGTATGAGGGGGTGCAAAATCTGCAATATGGAGAAGCCACTACCTGTCTTTCCGCACGTCATTTTTAAGTGCACGGGCCACTTAACTTAAAACACGTGCTTTATTTGATCTCTTAAAACAATAACATAATATTCCTTTTTCATCAATCGGGCCCACCATGTTATAACTAAGCTTGCAGAAAATCACTTGAGGGGTGCGATTCCCACAAAGTGCAAAGTTCTTCTTTGCAGAAAATCACCTGAGGGGTGCGATTCCCGCAAAGTGCAAAGTTCTTCTTTGTAGAAAATCACCTGCTTAGGTAGAATTCCATAATGGAGAAGATGATTTCTGAAATCCCGCCGAGCTCGTTCTAGCTCATTTCGTAACCAAATTGCTCGCTGTTTTCTGCATTAGGATCATTGAGATCTGTAGAATCGATCCATACCAGTCTTTGATCTCTGCCTGAGAAAGAACATCAATTGGAGCACAAATCTTTGCCGGGTTAGGATCTACAACCTACCCAAAATAATGAGACTCTGAACAACCCAACCAGCTAAGAGAAGGAAAGGCAATGACACGGAAACCCAACAAAGATAGCCTACCTAAGAAAGACTTAGACTTAGACTCAGACTGACCAGACTGACCAGACATGACTCCAAAAATCCTCCACTTTGACAGCATGGGTACAGGGTGAAAAGTGGGGCAACAACTGGCTCCGACTGGGGACTTGGGTAGATTATACCCAAGTGAGGGACTCAGTATCTTTGGTTTTTCAAGGAATAACAAAAGGTGGCAACACAGGAACACCAACAAAAGCAAGAAAAATAGGAAAGAAACAAAAGCAAGGGAAAGGAAACTAACGTAAGGAACACAAAGCAACAGAACAAAACTATGATACATTACACAGGTTACCTGTTTTCAATCTGCAATTTGATAAAGCTTCAAATCCTAACCGTTGAAGGTCAGTGGTAACACTTCACCATCTTGATACGCCAGCTTGAAAGAATTGTTATCAAATGCCTGGTTGATTATGAACGGGCCTTTCCACAGGGAATCAAACTTCTTATGCATCCCTTTGGGAGCGCTTCACTTATCCCACAATAATACACTATCGCCCACTAGGAATTTTTGTGGTCTTGCCTTTCTGTCAAATAGCTTCTTCACTCACAGTTGATGCTGAGTGATGTGATCTACTATCTCTGCTCTTTCTTCCTCCAGCTTGGTCAGATACAAGATCCTCTTTTCTAATCCGTCTCTGAATGTACCACCTTTAATCACCTTTCTGAGCTTGTTGGTAGCCAATTCCAGAGGTAATGGAAGGCTTGCTTCAGTGCCATAAACCAACTCGAAAGGTGATACACCAATTTCCCTCTTTGGCGTCACCCTGTCCACCCATAATGCTTCATGCAGCTTTTTATGCCAGTTTCTCTGATTATCTTCCACTAGCTTCTTAATAATATTCACCAAATTCTTATTGCTGGATTCGGCCTGGTCGTTTCCCTGTGGGAAGTAATCTGAGGAATGGCTAACAGTGATTCCATATTCAAAGAAAAAACTAGTAATCTCAACTGATGAAAAGTAAGTTGCATTGTCCATCACTAACTTATTCAGGACACCAAACCTAACCAGTATATTTTCTTTAAGAAATTCACATATCACTTCTGAAGTTGTTTTCTTCGTTGCCTTAGCTTCCACCCACTTGGTGAAATAATCAGTGGCAGTTATTATGTACTGGTGACCAGCGCTGGAAGCTAGATTAATTGGGCCGATGAAATCAAGACCCCATTGTTGAAAAGGCTCCTCTATCACCACAGGCTTCAACGGGAGAGCAACTAATTGAGGACATCCTGAAAACATCCTGCATTTCTCACATTTTGCTACCCAGGAATAAGCATCCTTGAACATCCCAGGCCAGTAGTAGCATTGTCTCAAAATTTTGAAAGTGGTGACGGAGGACGAGAAATGTCCTCCACAGGCTTTGTCATGAAAAGTTTTCAGCAGCTTCTCTTGTTGCTGTTTATCTACACATCTAAGGAAAGTACCATCAATCGCCTTCTTAAACAACTTATCGTCCCAAATTACGAATTTAGCAGCTTTTAACTTTAGCTCTCTTCTTTGTTTCACCGTCAGGCCGTCTGGGCATTCTCTGTATGTGAGGAAGTAAAAAATATCTTTGAACCATGTATCTTGGAGTCCCATGGCCAAGACCAACTGCTTTTCTTCAGATTCCTCTATTTCTTCCACGATCTTGTTTTCCGTGATTGCTCTGCATAAAGAATTTCCCCTTACTAGTTTAGTGGGCTTAATTTCAATGTTGTATTCCTACGTCTTTGCTATCCAAGCTCCTCGAACATTGCAACCCACTTCTTGCTATGTCAACACACTTTTCATTGCTGCATCTGGGACATACACCATAGAATGCGAATGCAAGATGTAGAACCAGAAGTTTTTCAATGCTTTAACTACCGCAAAAGCATGTTTCTCAATCTGAGAATATCTTAATTCATGATTCTTCAAGGGAACACTCATGAAAGCTACAGGGGCCTGAAATCCTCATCATTATTCTACATAAGTATAGCTGACAGAGTGTGTTCGAAAGTGTAACAGTAGATGATGAAATCTCTCTCATAATTTGGGTGACTCAACACTGGAGCATTAGCAATAGCATCCTTGATGTCCTGGAAAGCCTGTTTCCCTGGTTCACTCCATTTAAAATTTGCATTGCCTTTCATCATATCTACAATGCATTGGGTTATCTCTGCAAAATCTGGTACAAATCTTCTGAGAAAATTGACTTGCCCAAAAAATGACTTCACTCATGTTCTGTTCAGTGGCAAACTCAATCTTCGAATAGCCTCAACTCGCTCTGGGTCGATCCTGATTCCTTCTTGGGAGACTATGTGACCGAGGAGATTTCCTTCTGTCACACAGAACACAGATTTCTTCGGGTTGAGGGAGATTCCATGATCTCGGCATCTTTGTAAGACCTTCCTCAATTCTTCTATGTGGTCTTTTCTTTTCTTTGAAAATGCGGTGAGATCATCTAGATATATCCCCATGATCCGATCCTTCAGATCAGCAAATGTTTTTCTCATGCATCTTTGAAAAGTAGCACCTACGTTTATCAGTCTGAAAGGCATCCTGTGGTATGCGAACGTACCCCAGGGGTTGTGAACGTCATTTTGTGCTGATCTTTCTCCTCCACTTCAATCTAGTTATAGCCCAAGAATCCATCAAGCATGGACATCATCTCGAACCCAGCCACCATTTGCAATAAATAATCCATATTGGGAAGGGAAAAATTGTCTTTAAGAGATGCCTGATTCAAATTTCAAAAATCGACGTAGATTTTGATTTGTCCATTCTTTTTCCGAACAGGCACTATATTAGCTAGCCAAGTAGAGTGATGGATTGGGTAGATAATTCGAGCCTTCAACATTTTGTCTACCTCTTAGAAAATGGCATTTTCTATCTTGGGGTTGTAATTCCTCTATTTCTGGCAAAAAGGGATGACATCTGGCTTTAGGGGAATTTGATGTTTCACTTTTCTGCCTCTATAACTTTTCAATTCTTCGTAGCTCCAGGAGAAAATTTCCTTGTACTCTATAAAGAGTTGCTTGGTGGCTTCCTTCTCTTCAGGTGAACAACATTTTCCAATGTTGATCATCTTGGGGTCATCTGGATCACCGATGTTCACCCTTTCATATTCACTAGTAGTGGGTCCTTTTTTTGTCGTCTTCTAATTTATATAAGCATCATGTCTATTAAACAGCTTTTCCAAAGACACAAAATAAGGCGGGATAATATTACCTTGTAACTGAATCGCTTCACCTTGCTTTACTGGTGATTCATGACTGGAATCCTCTTTATCTCCTTCATTCACATGGTGTTTAGGAGTAGTCTTGTCGCTTTCTAAGAACAACTGTAGGCTCTTGTCATCTTCAAAGACCTTCCACGAATCCATATTGTCTGGAACAGAAGCTCTGTAAACAATCTCGATCTGATACTTCTTGTCTTTAAACTCTGGATGAGGCAACAATAATGAAGCCAAAACTGCCAGGGAATCATCCTTGGAATTCAACTCTCTTGGTACCACTTCAATGGAGAAGGCATCCAGACCTTCTATTTCGTCCCAGACCCTATTTCTGTAATTCTTCAATCTATGATTCTTGACAAAGTATTGTTTTCTAACCTGTTTCACAATGAGCTCTGTGTCGCCTCTGGCCTTCAACAGTCTTATCCCTTTCTCTTTTGCTGCTACAATTCCAAGTAACAGAGCCTCGTATTCTGTGATGTTATTGGTGTTTCCGAATTCCAATTTAAAGGCCATTGGTTTAGGTTCACACTGAGGAGGGATTAACACGACGCCCACACTGGATCCTCATGAAGAACAACTTCCATCAAATTCTAGGGTCCACACAGCGGTAAGGTTGCTATCTTCACATGAAGCTCCTTCATTTGGACTTTCACTTCTTTCTTCACTTAGGGATTCTTCAGTGAACAACATGTAATTGCCAAATTCCAATTCTTGGTAGAGTATTTGGGCTTTGGGATCATCAGATTTCAGGATAGTGAATTTAGCTTTTTCTTTAGGCTCCAACTTAACTTTCTTGTTCCCAATCGATATCATAGCCTGAGACCAGTCTAACTTTATCTCCCCTCCTAAGTCTCTACAGAAACTTCTACTTAGGAGGAGACCATAGCTTTCTGGGATGTCTGCCATTAGGATAGTCAATAAGAGCTTCTTTTCAGGGTGAGAGGCCAAAGCAACCTGGGCATCTTTAATTTGTCCTAGCAAGGGGACCTATTTAGCATCCATTGAATAACATCTCCCATGCACCTTTGTGAGACTAAGACCTAAGGCTTTGGCCACTGAATGAGGCATGACATTGTCCGACGCTCCAGAGTCTATTATGCAGTTACTTAGTTTACAACCGTTAATATACAATGAAACATAGAAGGGATCGGGTTTCTGACCAGGAGAATTTGCTAGCATAGTACATTCATCTTGATGAAACAAATTAGCTGTCAATGTTTCCCCTTCTTGTTCTATGGTCACATTGTGGTTCAAGTTTGAGACATCCCCCTTACATCTCTCCACTAGTCTTTTCAATTCAGAAGGATGTGAAGCTAAATAATCTATAGGGGAAATNTGAATTTTTGCTTCTTCACAAAACTGGATAAAATCAAAAGGTGCTTTATCCTTACCCATTTGAGAATTTGAGGCTCCTTGATCAGCATGGGCATTGCTCGTGGAAGGAACAGAGTCACCTTTGAGAGGTTGGCTCAAGGACTGGTTCTTCAACTTCTGTCCCCAGGTGAGTACTTGATACGAAGTCCCGCAAATGGTAGCATAGCATTCACCTTTGATTTCAGAGTCAGATTTATACTCCACAAATAAATTTCTGGAGTCGCCATTGGAGTATCTATCCAAATCTGCACAAGGAGCTGCTACAGTCAGCTCATTGGTGGCTAACAACTGCATCATACGGACGGTCTCAGGGCAGTTCTCACTGTCATGATCTGTAGTAAAATGAAACACGCACATGTTCCCTTTCTTGGGTACTGCCTCGATTTTCAATCTCGGCTGGGTGCCTGTAAGCTGTAGGAACTTATTATCTGCACCTCTTCCCGACACATTTTGAAAATTTCGCTGATAAGAGTTGTTGAAACCCGGTAATTGCTTCTTCATCGCGACCAATTCATTTGACAACTTCTAAAGCATCTCATCAGATGACATAGTATTGCTGGAGCTTCCTTTGGTTTGAATCTCGCTTTTCCACTTTCCCACGGAGATCAAGTCATCTTCGCACTCAATGGCTCTTCTTTGTGCGTCTGCTAGATCAGCAGGGCGTGCCCGTCTTAAGTCATAATTTACATCTGGAGGCATCACGCTTATGAAGAATGTCTTGAGATTACCAGTAGTAGGCCTAGCAGCAGTAGGGATTCTACTAGTAATTTTGTTGAAATTGGCTACAAAATCCCTCATACTCATGTGAGGTTGCTTCTTGATGGATGCCAGTTGCATTAACAGAGCATGCTCATCTTTTGCAGTCTTACATCGGGCTTCGAACGCCATTCTCATCGTGTTCCAGTTAGTGATAGAGCCATCATCTAGATGGTAGAACCAATCCGTGACACTCTTTGTTAGAGTCTCAATGAATAATCTTACAGCAACGTCCTCATGTGCCACCCCCAAGATGGTAGTGGCTGCAAAGAATGATTTAATATGTTCATCCGGAGTGACCTGTCCATCACCGAAAAACTTAGGGAAATTATTTCTCGACCCTGTAGGAAGCAGATGATAAGCTGCTAATGCTAAAGGTCCAACTGCTGCAGCCCATGGAGCAGCCATGACAGCCCTTGCACTATGTGGCGGAAAATTGACAACCGAGGGAGTATTGATACCGTGAAGAGTCAATACCTGGCAAGTGCTTTGTGAAGTGATTTGATTCCTAACAGGGGAAGCCAGTCTACTCCGACTCTTCTTTTCTCCTCTTCTTTTAGTAACCTCTAGGATGGGAAAACCAAGCTCTTCTAGCTTGTCAAACATAGGATCTCGCCCACCCCGTTCTCTGGTACTCCTGAGGAAATTTGTGCGTTCCAGGGTGCTGATAAGAGTTTACTGCTGGGCTTCTCTTCGTGCTTGTCTTTTTGCTCTCCGGATATTCCTCTTTTGAATAGCTCTTTCTAAAGCTTCCACCCTTCTTTCTTCTTCCTCTAATACCTGGCTCACATTTTTGTAATGCTCAGTGTTCCTCCTATACCTCCAAACAAATGTATTGAGAGACGAGCTTATGTCTTCTTGATCATCTTGAAAACCAAGGTTTCATTGGAGCACTGGAAAGATATTCTCATGAGGGAGTACCATTTGTCCTCATGATATGATGTACTAATCTAGAGACTATTCAAGTCCCCAGAGGAGTCGCCAAAAATCTATTGGTAAACAGATTTGTTCTTTCTTGTACCTTATGACAATATGACTCTTGATGCTTGAATGATGAAAAAAATCCGCTTACAATAGTTGAAAAGCCATCTTCTGATGACTGGATTTTCTCTAAATTTATAGGTATAGCTCCCTATGTGAATGATTTTCAAAGAATTATGTCTTGATTCCTAAATCTAATTCAGGTATGCTCTTAACCCGAGAGCAGAAGAGGCAAACTGAACTAAGACTAGCTAGAAATTAGTTCAGGCAGGAAAAAGCATTCTTAATCTAAAACTAAGCAATAAGGCTCACAAATCCTATGAGTTCTTATTCTCAAAAACTTCCTACAGAAGAGATAAATGCAATGATGAAAAATTCTAATGAATCCTTCTCTGAATATCCCACAGCACATCCTACTGAGGTTCATTCACATCCTCAAAACAAAGGAATGAAACATCCCTTCCTTCCTACTGCAATTCAGATTAATAAAAAGACTCATACATTAACAACTTCTACCTAGCTCTTCCCTGAGTATCCCACAACACATCCTACTGAGGTTTACTCACATCCTCGCCACAAAAGAATGAAACATCTTTCCTTTCTTAATGCAACTT
>MU224133.1:1737664-1764111 GCA_018584345.1 Thuja plicata | reverse complement strand
CTGGAACAGAAAATAATTGACATAAAACACCTTCAATTGTCTCTACAACATCAAGCATTCCACACCAAAAATTTTCTGACCTTTCATTAATCTTTCAACTTCATACATATAGAACCAGGGGATGACCATTACAAAGGAAGTTTAATCGATTCATCTCCCTCTAAATGACAGATGGCAAGAAACCACTTCTGTCATTACTAATTACCAGGGAAAAGAAACGGAAAAGAACAGGGGAAGTTAAATCATTTGGCCTCATTCCCTTTTTCCATCTTTGTCTGATAAGCTTTGGCAGCTCTATTTGTGCCACTTGCAGAAGCATCGATCAACTGTGACACTTCAATTTGAATCTTTCATCTTCTCTTTAGTGACATCTGTCGAGTCCAATCCATTGGGCTTCTGGGTCAAATAACTGCTTATGTTTTTCACATGTTTGATGCTATTCGGTTTCAATTTCAACCTCAAATGGTATTGAGAATCCTCATCTTTATCTTGAACTCGGGCCTTTAATGCAATTGGCAGAAAATCCCAAACTGAATGCTTCCGACGGAAAATAACAAATCTGCTTCTTGATTGCGAAAAATGGGAAAAGTGCTTCTCCATTGCAGAAAATGGGAAAAGTGCTTCTCCACGCAGAAAATGAGAAAAGAGCTTCTCCTCGCGGAAAATGTATGAGGGGGTGCAAAATCTGCAATATGGAGAAGCCACTACCTGTCTTTCCGCACGTCATTTTTAAGTGCGCGGGACACTTAACTTAAAACACATGCTTTATTTGATCTTTTAAAACAATAACATAATATTCCTTTTTCATCAATCGGGCCCACCATGTTATAACTAAGCTTGGGGAAAATCACCTGAGGGGTGCGATTCCCGCAAAGTGCAAAGTTCTTCTTTGCGGAAAATCACCTGCTTAGGTAGAATTCTATAATGGAGAAGATGATTTCTGAAATCCCGCCGAGCTCGTTCTCGCTCATTTCTTAACCAAATTGCTCATCGTTTTCTACATTAGGATCATTGAGACCTGTAGAATCGATCCATACCAGTCTTCGATCTCTGCCTGAGAAAGAATATCAATTGGAGCACAAATCTTTTCCGGGTTAGGATCTACAACCTACCCAAAATAATGAGACTCTAAACAACCCGCCCGGCTAAGAGAAGGAAAGGAAATGACAGGGAAACCTGACAAAGATAGCCTACCTAACAAAGACTTAGACTTAGACTCAGACTGACCAGACTGACCAGACATGACTCCAAAAATCCTCCACTTTGACAGCATGGGTACAGGGTGAAAAGTGGGGCAACACATAGAAGGCTGAATAGAGAAGTAGAGAACTGCAAGAGTGATTGCTTGATGGATTTCCAAGCACATCTGAAGATGGAAATGAGAATGGAGGCCACTCAGTGAATTAGAATTAGAGTTGAATTGGATCTGGATTTGCAAAGTAAGTTGTATGTATCAGATCACATGTGCTGATTACTTTCTAATAATTGCATCAGTCAAAATCATTTAACCAGGTTGACCTAACAATCATTGTATAAATCCTGAAGCAAGGTGACATTCAGGTGGAATTTTCTAAGTCCTCTAACAAGGCCACTCCTGATAGGGTGATTAAATCCTTTAACCAGGTCACATTTAGCAATGTGTTTTGTAACCTTTAACAGGGTTGGCTCCTAACAGAGTTCACTTTAGAAGAGTGAAAAGTTGATAGCATGTTATTGGTGGTTTTTCCCATATTGGGTTTCTACGTTAAAATTCTAGTGTCAACTTGTGTGAATGTTTATGTTGGATTTTATTGTTAAGTTTCTACATGCTGATTATATCTGAATAGTAGACTACATATGTATGTTTTTGTTTTATGTTATTGCTGCCGAGCAGATCTAAGTTGTTCAAATTGGTATAAATTTTTAATGGGCACATCTAGACCTAAGGATAACTGATTCACACCCCCTCTTAGTTATTCTAAATTCATTCTAACACTTATCACTCCCACTATTGTTATCACTCTCATCTTCTAATCACTCCCATTCTCTTTATCACTCTCCTTTTGACAGCAATGCCAAAGGAGACCAAAATAAAATGTGACTATTGTGGTATTAGTTGTTTTATGCTCCTTCTGTCTTTACTTTTCCCAAAACTGTATTCCATTATTCCTATAGGTGATTTATTGTTGTGTTATGACTCTTCGTATTTATGATTTTGTTAACTAGTAATATATTTTTTATCATTCCTTTCTACTATGCTTATGAGGTTAGATGTAGATTATATATTTTTCTGCATCATATCCATACGTATAATTATCATACATGATTCCTTAATCGATATATTATTACCTTTAATTATCTTCATTGTGATGTTAGTTGCTTTAGTTAATGTATCCTTTATATCCTCCAATCTCTCTAATAACATTTTTGTGACTTCTTTCATTTTATTTATATGCTTCTGTCAGTAAATGATCTATGTTGTATTTTACTCTTATATCTGTTGTAAGATTCTGATAATTTCTGATTGTGTCCACAAGTGTTCTTAACTTTGTTGTAACTTTTTTATTCTCATTAACAGTGATTGTCGGTAGTAGGCTTGAGAATGTTTCAATTGTTCTCTTCATGATTTTATTCTTTTGTTTCTCCCTTAACTTTTCTCTATAGTTGTCTTTTCTTTGTATTTCTCCACATATAATAGTTGTTCCTTGTAATGTAGCTTATTTGGATCTTTCTTCAAAATTGAAAATTTCATTCTTTGATCTAATTATTCAATCTCTTCACTTGCTAGATCTCTATTTCTCTTATCTTGTGTATTTTTAATCGTAGTCATACTTTGTAAATTTCTTGCAACTTGTTCTTTCTCAGTTTCTATTAAGTCACTGATAGCGGGTGCAATATTGGTAACATGTGTTTCCTATCCTATTCCAATGTATTCATGTATAATCTATAGTGTGAGTTGTTCCTAAAGTTATTCATGTTCCTCAGTACTTGTATCATTAGATTTATCATGTATTTAAATAGGTTGATCCTCTTGTACTTTGTCAAATATTATTAGGTGTCTTCTCTTTCTGTAGTAAATATCATGTTCCATTTATTTAGTGTGTCTTCTTCTACTTCTTCCTGTAATACTGCTAGTAACTTGGCTATTCTTCTCTTCTTAAGAGATCTATTTTCATATTTCATCATTATAAATCAAGTTCTTTAACAATTATTCATGGCTTTGTGATAATCAAAGTTATTTCTCTGCTTAAATTTCTTGATCTGCGACTTCATTCCATCTTATATTGATTTTGTTGAGCAATTCCTTAGGAATGTTTTGTCCTAACTCATTTGGAAATATTTTGAATTTGTGTAAAATAAATACTATTGCATCTTCTATAATTTTCTTATCTTCTTATGTCCATGTCCTGTACTTGATTATGTGTATGTTTCTGATAGTTCCATGCTCTCTTATTCCTTCCACTAATTCATTAGTTGTCCTTGGTATTATTGATCTTTTTTGTGAAATCTTAGGTTTATTTTCCTTTCTTTGTGTCCTTGTGCTTTCTTCCACTGTTCTAGATCTTTTTCTCTTAGGTTGTCTCTGTTTGGCTCACTTAATCTTTATATTGTCATATGTTCGAGGTATCATAGTTTATTTATGTTTTCTTATGGTACTATTAACCTCCGATTTATCTTATTCCAATATTATCCTTATATAAACTTCTTCATAGGTTCCAAACCGATCTTCCATATCCTTAGGTTGATCCAAAAGTTGCTCAATACTTGTTATTAATTCATTCTCGTTTGCTTCATATCTAGTAGATTGTAGCCATGATGTTTTTGGTCCCACTAATTTAATTATGCATGAGTGTGTGATAACCAAAAAACACATATCTTTCTCATATTTCTTAACAATGTGAAGTGGTATATGATATCTTCCATACATTCTTGTTTGAAATTATCTTAAATAAATCCACATTAGTGCATTGTAACTTCTTGCCAATTATTCAATATATCTATTAATGTGACTTATAATTGTTTCACTTGTTATCCAATTTACTGATCCAACGCTCGGAAATTTTTTTTGTACATGGAAAAATATACATACCAATAATGCTCCAAACTTCAATTCTTGTTTCTTGATTTTTCTCAGATTCATCATTAGTTGATTTCTCATAATTTCTTCTAAATCATATTTATTTCCTTCAGTAACATGTCAGAACTGGTTCCTGATGTCATTGTTGGCATTCATGTTTTTTTTCTGATGTCAAAATATGTTTCTATGGAGGCAAAATAGACATGTTATTACTATTACTTGATGACTGATAGAAGTGTATGGGCACTATACATTGGATTCAGAATGAGCGAAGATGGTTATGTATATAGGGAGGTGGTGTGATCTTAGTCTAAGGTCACATGGCTTAATATTGTAGATTAAGTAAGCTACAAATGGTATAGTAAAGATTGGGTACTGGACTGTGACAGTGGTCTTAGACATGGTTAGTCTCTTTATTTGGAGGATAACTTGTGTGCGATATAGATTCATGTTATGGGAGATTGGGGAATTGAAAAAGAAATGTTGAGGAATTTTTTATTATTCTTGGGTCACAGGACTCTTGTGATGTCATTTGTGGCTTGTGTTCTGGAGGAGACCTATTTGGGGCCGACTTTAGAGTTGGAGCATGTATTGTGGAGTTGGAGTGTATATTGTCAAGTCTGAGCATGGATTATGGATCTCCAATTATATTTGATGAATTTTAATTGATGTTTACTTATTATACATGTATAGATTATATCTTAGCAAGGGGTAAAGTAATTATTTGTGCATTGGGGAAGTCTTAATTGGCCAACCTAATTGCTTGTTGAAATTTGTATAAAATAAAGTAGTTTTCTTTAATGGAAGTGATGGAACAATGAAGTGTGGAAGCTGAGAGCTTGTTTTTGTGAGTTCTGTTGGATGTAGAGTAGAGGATGCGATTAAGGGACTTCATTGGAACTAATCAAGAAAAGACAATTGCTATCAGAAATTTCATTGGATTGTATATTTCTTATATAGACTTGTATTTCAGACAGTAAGTCCTGAAGGTGGATTTAACCTTCTTTAGGCAGTGAGCCTACTGTTACTCTTGACTTCTAACAAGGTCTATCATTTAACAGGGACTATCTACTATAATGTATTAACAAGCTCCTAACATGTCTAAATCTTTTAGCAGGGATACTATACTCTTAGTAAATTATTTTTGGGTGCTAATTCCCACTGGGCTTTTACCTTTAACACATTTTCCTTGACAACAAAGGATTGTGTTATGGTGTTTCACTTACTATGTTATCATTTGGATTAAAGTTTGATTTTATAATGTTTAATTTTTTATAATCTATCTCACAACTATGTTAACCCCCCCCCCCTTTAAAATTCTGTTAGTGGACTATTATTCCTAAAAATTGGTATCAGAGCTTTTATTCCTTAGAGAGAAAGCTTAACATCTTGAGGTGATCCTAAAAATGGCACACTATAAGAAGGATATTCTAAAGTTTGGTCCTGAAAACTTTGATAGTTGGAAGAACAAAATGAGAACTCATTTGCTGTTTTTTGGAATTGATTATTGGATGATTACAAAAAAGGATGAGCTTGTCAAGACTAGAGATGAACTGAAAAAAGCTACTAATGATGAAAATAAGTTATTTTCGTATAACATATTTGCTTGAGAAGCACTGATTAGTGCACTCTCTGAAGGTGAATTCACAGAGGTTAAATACTTGGATTTGGCACATAGAATTTGTCAAGATTAGAAACACTATATGAAGGAGATAAGTTTACTAAGAAGGCAAAGCTGCAGAACTGGATGACAAGGATGAAATGAAAGATGATGAGAACAATAGAGAATATGTATAGAGAGTTATATTAGTTGTTATTGGCACTAGAAGATCTAGAGGAACATACAATAAAGATAAAGTGATTGAAAATATTCTTAGATCCTTCACACCTATTTACAAAACTATAGTGCAAGTTATAGAGGAGATCATACCTTTGAAAAATAAATTAAATAGAGATATGTTAATTGAACAATTAACTATTAATTGCACAATTGACTACCTTTGAGGCTGCGGAGCTGGGAGATTAATTACCCAAAGTTGAGACATTATTTAAGGAACCTGTGCATAAAAATAAAAAGACTTTAATAGGGACTGTGAGCACCAGTAGAAGTGACTTTTCATAAGAGCTTGGTGAATATGTTGATGACTAGGAATATATAAATGGTAGAAGTAACCCCAAGGTGTTCTCACACAATGCTCTAGACAAATTTTCTTTCCCTAGTCCACTTAGGATCCCAATTCTTCTTCTAGGATCTCAATAGCCTCAAGACACTCAGCCTAAGACTAATCTTAACTCCTCTCTAAGAGTCACTCTTCTTGTGTTTCACCTTGATGGATAACTACCATTAGTTTTGTCTCAATGCTTCAAACTTTCCTTGAAGGATTCCAAACCTAAACCCTTCATGCCAACTCCATAAATGCTACAAGGGAATTTTCCACTACTTGTATGTTCATTCTGTGTCCATACATTTCCATTTTAATAGGTTTTTAATCTCAATTTGGTCAAGTTCCATAGCTTCTCTCAAAATTATCCTATTAGGCCTAATTAACCAATTAGCCCTATCCAAAGGGTTTTTCTGGATTTACTTCTAAATCTTCCAAAAGACCTCTAAAATAATCAAGGATCCAGATAACCTTTTTGAAGATCTAGAATATTTTAAAGGTATAGGGTCCCCGAGCCTCCCCTACACTTCTGTATAGAATTGTAGGGCTATTAGGCCTATTTTGTCTCTTGACAAGAAGTTCACTAACTTTGATGGAAAAATCTATCCAAATGTATTGGATGAGCTTTGAACTTAATACTAGGGATCTATAAGACCCTAAAGAATTTGAGACCACACTTGATTCAGAACTTTCATACACACCCTTATCTCTGCATTCATCTTTTCTCCTGCCATACACCTAACCAGACAGTCCTATCTCGCCAAGGGCATGGCTATACAAATATAAAATCAACTCATATGACCTCCTACTTGCATATGTACACTATACAGAGGCTCCCCTAACTCATTCATCCAACCTTTTGAAATTCTAATGGCTGGATTTCATGGGGGAGCCATAAAACCAAAATTGCACTAAACTGGACCAACATACTCTCTAAAACTTAAACAATTTCCTATAGCTAAAAAATTAACACTACACTAATTTCTCCCTAAATGAAAAAGTCTTGAATACGTTCCTACTACATGAATCCACCAATTTACCAAGTATTTCAATCCATTAAAACATAAAGAACATTCAAATGAGTCGACTGTACTCTATATCTCAGAACACTTGCTCTATTGCTTTCAAAAAATTTCTTATAATCAAATATACCTTGGGAAATGAGACATAGATTTCCATAAGATTCTTCCACTACCATTTTAGGCCACTAGCATTGATTTCCCACTCTTATAATGAGGGGAATTTAAAGTTGTTGAGTTGCATGCAACATTTGCAAAAAGTTGCAAATGTTGTGATGACAACTTTTGAGCATCTTTTGCATTTATGATGAAAACTATCTTTTAGGGTCTCTAACCCATAAAAATCAATGAACTAACATAACTAAATCCTTTTTTAACATCTTTCTCACCTTACATAGGTCTAGGACACATTTAGACCCCATTTCCCAAATTTAGGCCTATTCTAAGGATTAAACACTTAAAAGTAAACCAAACTAAACTAGAATGAAATTAGCACTAACCAATAATTCACCTTGTCACACATAAAAAACAAGACCTTCTAAGTTCTAAGAAAAAAAATACGGACTTGGCTAGAGTCAGTTACAAGCCAAAACTAACTAGGGCTTTGAGGATAGCCTAGGTGCTCCTCTACCATCCTCCCCAAATGAAAAGACTTCAATCCACCATTGGATTGATTAAGTTGATGTCAACGCCAAAATTTGTGAACTCTGTTTCCTTTATCCATACTACATCTGTATCTGGTTGTCCATGTCACTTCACTAAGTGTTCTTGATATTCCTTCTTCCTTATCTTCTTGTAGACTCTGGAATCCAGTATGTTTTCTTCTTTCTTGATTGGTGCAGATGGAAAGTTGAGTTCATCCACCTCCTGTATAACTTCACTCAAAATTTTACCTGCATCTGGGATTGGGCCTTTGTATAAAACTAGGTCCACAACATTAAACAATGGAGATAAACCCATATCCTCTAAAAGTTCCACCTTGTAGGAATTTGCTCCATATTTGGCCAGTATGAAACATGGACCAATTATTCTCATCTGAAGCTTATGTGGTGTTCCTTTCTATAATATTTCCTTATTGAGGTGAACCATCACTAGATCCCCAACTTTGAATTGGACACGTCTTTTCCTCTCATCCACTTTTCTCGTAATCTTCTCTGTATTTTCAATGAGTGTCTTCCTCACTATCTCATGGACTTCTTGCATAGAATGTGCAAATTCATCAGCATAGCCACTTCCCTTGGCTCCATCCTTCAAATCTCATAGCTCATATATGTCTCTTTGATGAAGGCCATAAACTATTTGGAAAGGACCCTTACTAGTAGTCCTATTCACTATGTCATTGTAGGCATATTTTTCTTTCCCAATGAGTTGGTCCCAAGTTTGACCATACTCCTTAGTTAGACACCTTACGAGATTTCCAAGACTCCTATTGAATACCTTTGTTTGGCCATTAGATTCAAGATGGTATGCAGATCCAAAAGACAAGTTTGTTCCCAACTTCTGCCAGAGGTTCTTCCAAAAATGACTCATGAAATTTGTGTCTATGTCAGACACTATGCTCAATGGAAAGCCATGTATTTTGACTACCTCTTTGAAAAATAGGGAAGCTATCTGACTGGCATCATTTTTTGTCTTGCAAGGTACAAATTATGCCATCTTGATAAATTTGTCCACAATAACATAAATGCTATCCATTCCCTACTTTGTCTTGGGAAATCCCACTAAAAAATCCATACTCACACATTCCCATGGTCTAGTTGGAATGGGTAAAGGCTGGTATAGGCCAACATTAGTAGATTTACCTTTCGGCATCTGACAGATAACACAACCTTCTACATATCTCTTGACATCCAAATTCATCTTGGGCCAAAAGTAGAATCTTTGAACTAATTCTTGAGTTGTGTTAACACCAAAATGGCCACTAAGTGCACCATTGTGTTTCTCCTATATTAGATTCTCTCTAATAGACCCCATAGGGACACAAAATTGACTCCCTTTAAACAATAGACCACTGTGTAAAGTATACTCAAAGAATTGACTATGAAAGTGATTTTGTACTCTTGGCATACCTTGTAAATGTCTACAAAGTCCTCATCTTCACCATATAGGTCTTTGAAGTTGTCTATGCCCATGATCTATAGTTGGATTTATTGAATGGTCAAGGCTCTTCTACTTAAGGCATCTTCTACCTTATTCTGCAACCCCTTTTTGTGTTTGATGTTGAAGGTGTAGGCTTGTAGGTATTCAACCAACTTCATATGCTTATGGCTAAGTTTATCTTGAGAGTTCAAGAAACTTAATGCTTGATTGTCTAAATAGACTATGAACTCTTTTGGAAGAAAATAATGCCTCCACTTCCTCAGTGACTAGACCAGAGCATACATCTCTAGGTCATAAGAAGAGTATTTTTTCTTAGCTTCACTTAGTTTCTCAGAGTGGAAGGCCACTGGTCTTCCCTCTTGGCTCAAGACAACAACGATGGCTACATTTCTGGAATCAAATTCCACTATAAATATTTTTTCAAAGCTTGGTAAAACCAAAATTGGTTGGGGAGAAATCTTCTTTTTCAGCATCTCAAACCCATGGTTAGCTTGTTCATTCCACACAAATTTAGTCTTCATCCCACCATTGATAGTATCAAGCATAGGAGCACAAATTGCACTAAATTGTTTGATAAAACTTATATAGTACTATGCTAAGCCATGAAAAATTCTTACCTCAGTGCTTGTTCTTGGAGTAGTCCAGTTGATGATGGCCTCCACTTTTCTTGGATCCATCTTTAGGTTGCCTTGAGATAGCACAAATCCAAGGTACACTAACTCTTGCTTGATGAATTTACACTTCTCCAAATTTATCATCAACTCCTCCTCATGTATCTTCTTGCAAACCATTTCTAGGTGTTTGAGATGTTCTCCTCTTGTCTTACTATATATGAGTATATCATCCAAGTAGACTACCACAAACTTTCCAATATAGTCTTTAAAGACTTCATTCCTCAACCTCATGAATGTTGATGGGGCATTGGATAACCCAAATGGCATGATAAGCCACTCATATAGTCCTTCTATGGTCTTGAAGGCTGTTTTCCACTCATCTCCCTCATTTACCCTGATTTGATGATAGTCACTCTTTAGGTCTATCTTAGTAAAATACCTTTCTCCTCCTAGAAAGTCAATTAGGTCTTCTATCCTAGGGATAGGGAACCTATACCTAATGGTTATTCTATTTATTTCTCTATAGTTAGTACATAACCTCCATGCTCCTCCCTTTTTAGGGGCTAAGATAGTGGGTATGACACAAGGGCTAATTTTCTTCCTAATCAGACCTTGACTTAGTTGTTCTTGAATTTGTCTAGCTATCTCCTCATTTTGTTGAGGAGTCATCTTATATGCAGCCTTATTGGGTAGGGTATCTCCAAGGATAAGTTCTATTTGGTGGATTACTAACCTCTTAGGTGGTAGGGATGATGGTTTTCCATCATTGACTATTCCTTCATACTTCTACAGCAGCTCCTGAACTTCTTTTGGCAACTCTATCTTCTTTACTGCTCTGTTTGCATTTTCTTCTTTTGGTTTCAAAACCAATACAAAACCAAATCCCTCTCCTTTTTCCAAGGAATCTAATAACTCCCTCTCACTCACCATGAGAACATTTGGGCTAGATGACTTCATCTCTGCATCCTCTAGTAGTGACTGGGTTTTGAATGTCACATTGTCCTTCTTGAAAGAGTATGAGTTCTTTGCACCATCATGCATGGCCTTTCTGTTGATTTCCCATGGTCTACCTAGGAGTAGGTGACATGCATCCATAGGTAGGACATCACATAAGACTATGTTCTTATACCTCCCAATTGAAAACTCCACCCAAGGTTTCTCATTGACAAGGACATGTTGCCCTTTGTTTAGCAAGGTGATCTTGTAAGGATTGGTGTGGGGTATTCTTGTCATCTTAAACTTTCTGACTACTTCCTCTAACACTATATTTTTAGTAGACCCTAAGTCTATAATTACTCTGAACACTTTTCCCATCATCTTACACTTCACTCTAAATAGTGACCTCCTCTGACTAGGCTCTTCTTTTACTGGCTCCTTAATCAGAGTTCTTCTCATCATAAGGTTCTCACCTTCTTCTAATTCTAAGGGAACCTCAGGGTGTTTCTTTCCACCATTATTTTCTTCTTGGACATAGTTGACCCTCTTTTCACCTCCTTGAGAAGTTAAACCCTTCTCTGGACATCTATATCCAAGATGTCCCATCTGATTGCAGTGGTAACACTTCCTAGTGGCAAAGTAATTACCCCTACCTTGGTTGTTGTTTCTTCCTCTACTTTTTGAGTTCCTAACTCTATTTGAAACCCCTCTATTGGAGTTTCCTTCTTTTTATTCAACAAATTTATTATCCCCTTGGTTCTTGGATTAAAAAATCCTTCCACCATATCCACCTCTCTGTCCTCTAGTGTCTCTTCCTCTACCTCTTCCTTTGGTAGTACTAGAGTCTTGTTTCATCCTTAGATTCTCTTCAACTTTGATGGAAATTTTTTGGCACTTCTAAATGGTGTCTTGAACCAAAAGACTCATCTCATCTTGTATGGTCCACTTTAGTCCATTAAGGTATCTTTCTACCTTAACCTTCTCATCCTGTTCAACTCTAGATCTCATGAAAAGTCTCTAAAATTCTTTAGTGTATAAGTTTACATCCAGGTCCTTTTGGCTTAGACCTTGCCTTCCCTTATGCAATTTGATTTCATAATCCTCAAGGATATAAGCATTTCTGACTTTTGAAACCATATCCTTCCATGAAGCAATGGGCCTATTTCCTTCCTTCTCCCTCTCATCTTGGATGAATTTCCACCAAGTGAGTGCAGACCCTCTCAGTCTAGCTTTTAAAACCTTCACCTTTCGAGCCTCAGTGATTCCATCACACTCAAAATGGTTTTCTAGTCCCTCTATCCAGTGAAGGACTATCTCTGGCTCCATCTTTCTAGTAAAAATTTGAACTCCTTCTAGTGCTTTTCCCCTCATAGCATTTAAATATTTTATTAATGGCTCCTTAGTAAGGACAGGGTTAGCTTCAGGTACTTCATCATCAATGGCAATATCCTTGCCTTTCCATTCAACCTTATCCTTTACTTCATCCTCTTTCACATCAAATTCATCTACCTTTTTCTCCAATTGAACCAATCCATCTCTGAGTATTCTATTCTCCACTTCTTGATCATTTACCTTCTTGGATAGCTCAACATTAGTCACCATTGTTGACTCTCCCATTGATTCAATTGGTTGGAACATTAACCACAAGTCTGATCAGCAAAGCTCTGATACCAATTTGATAGAAGTAACCCCAAGGTGTGCTCACACAATGCTCTAGATAGGAATTTACCTAGTCCACTTAGGATCCCAATTCTTCTTCTAGGATCTCAATATCCTCAAGACATTAAGCCTAAGACTAATCCTAACTCTTCTCTAAGAGTCACTCTTCTTTTGTTTCACCTTGAGGGACAACTACCATTAGTTTTATCTCAATGCTTCACACTTCCCTTGAAGGATTCCAAACCTAAACCCTTCATGCCAACTCAAAAAATTCTATAAGGGCCTTTTCCACTACTTATATGTTCATTCTGCATCCATACATTTCCATTTGCATAGGTATTTAATCTCAATTCGGTCGAGTTCCAAAGCTTCTCTCAAAATGATCCTATTAAGCCTAATTGACCAATAAGCCCTATCCAGAGGGTTTTTCTAGATTTACTTCTAAATCTTCCAAACAACCCCTAATACTAATGTAGGATCCAAATACCCTTTTTGAAGACCTAAAATATTTTCAAGGTCAAGGGTCCCCAAGCCTTCCATACACCTCTAACCTGAATTGTAGGGCTATTAGGCCTATTTTGTCTCTTCACAAGAAGTTCACTAACTTTGATTTAAAAATCTATCCAAATGGATTGGATGAGCTCTAAAATTGATACCAGGGATCTATAAGAACCTAAAGACTCTGATACCACACTTGGTTTAGAACTTTAATACACACCCTTGTCTTTGCATTCATCTTTTCTCCTGCCATACACCTAACCAGACAATCCTAGCTTGCCTAGGGCATGACAATAAAAATATAAAATTGAATCCTTTGACTTCCTAATTTCATATGTACACTATAAAGAGGCTCCCCTAACTCATTCCTGCAACCTTTTGAGTTTCCCACTGTTGAATTTTGTGGGGGAGCCATAAAACCAAAATTGCACTGAACTGGACCAGCAGACTCTCTAAAATTTAAACTATTTCCTACAGCTGACAAATTAATACTACACTAATTTCTCCCTGAATGAAAAAGTCTTTAATATGTTCCTACTACATGAATCCACCAATATACCAAGTATTTCAATCCATTAAAACACAAAGAACATTCAAATGAGTCAACAGTACTTTGTATCTTAGAACACTTGCTCTGTTGCTTTCAAAAACTTTCTTATAATTAAATCTACCTTGGGAAATGAGTCATAGAATGCCATAAGATTCTTCCACCACCATTTTAGGCCACTAGCATCTATTTCCTACTCCTAGAATGAGGGGAATCCAAATTTTTTGAGTTGCATGCAACATTTGCAAAAAGTTGCAAATGTTGTCATGACAACTTTTGAGCATCTTTTGCATTTATGAGGAAAACTATCTTTTAGGGCCTATAAGCCATACAATTTGATGAAATAACATCATTAAATCCTTTTTAATCATCTTTATCAATGTTCATAGGTCTAGGACACATTTAGACTCCATTTCCCAAATTTAGGCCTATTAAGGACTAAACACTTAAAAGCAAACTAAACTAAACTAGCATGAAATTAGCACTAACCACTAATTCACCCAGTCACACACAAAAAAAATACCTTATAAGGTCTAATAAAAAACATACTCACTTGGCTAGATTTAGTTACTAGCCAAAACTAAATAGGGCTTTTGGATAGCCTAGGTGCTCCTGCACCAATAAATGAATAATAGATGAAGTTAGATAAAATTGTGGCCCTACTCGCTAGAAGAGAAAAGAGAGGTAAGGGTAAGTTTGAAGTACAGCTACCTCTAAATTTTTTTTCATGCAATAAGATAGGTCATTTTGCATCTATATATCCTAGAAGGGTTCTTAAGCATAAATCTAAGTTTTCTATACCTAAGTATTCCAAAGATAAGGAATGCCACTATGCTAGTGAAAATGTATCTAATGATAATGCTATTGATTATGATGAGATTGGATTTCTTTCTATCAAGGATGATGAACCTATTCATGAAGAGAGAACCCTAGTGTCATTTGTTGAAAAGAAATCTGAATGGGTCATAAACAGTGGTTGTTCACACCATATGACAAGAGATAGAAATAAATTTGTTAAGCTAACCAAGTATGATGGTGGTGTTGTAAGATTTGGCGACAACACTCCTTAGCTTATCATTGGAGTTGGATCTATTTCTTTGGATGTCCAAAGACTAATACTGACAATGTATTACTTGTTGATGGACTTAAGCATAATTTATTGAGTGTTGGATAGCTAGTGTACAAAGGTTATCAATTGAAATTCATTGATAGGAAATTCTCTATCAGTAGTAATTCAGGACAATCGATCACATGTGGTACTATGTCAAGAGAAAATGTATTTGAATTGAATACATCCGAGGCTTCTTGTTTTGTTGCAAAGGTTGATGACACTTGGTTATGACATAAAATATTTAGTCATGTGAATTTTGATAATATTGTGAAGGAAATCATGACTGATTCTGTTGGAGACCTACCAAAGATTGAGAAACCATCTAACACCATGTGTAGAGAATGTGTAATGGGGAAACAAAATAGAAGCAATTTTAAAAGTAAATCTTACTCAATGAAACAGAAGTTGGCTCTAGTGCATAAAAATCTCTGTGGTCCTATAAGAATGAGATCTTACTATGGTGAAAGGTATTTTATAATTTTTATTGATGAATTTTCTAGGATGATGTGGGTTACATATCTAAGAGAGAAATATGAGGATTTTGACAAATTCAAAATATTCAAAGAAAAATTTGAAGATGAATCAGGTTTAAAGATAAAATGTTTGAGATCAAATAGAGGTGGAGAGTTTACTTTAGACTTGTTCAATACCTACTATGAAGAGCATGGAATATACAGACATGCATCTACTCCTACAACACCACAACAAAATGGGATAACAGAGCAAAGAAATAGAACAATATTAGATGCTGCAAGAACCATGTTGCTAGAAGGAAATGTATCACATTTTCATTGGAGAGAAGTTGTTGGTACTTCTATTGATACTTTGAACATAATTCAGATCAGAGAAGATACAAGTAAGACTCCTTATGAATTATGGTTTAATCACACTCCTACTATGAAATATTTTAGAATATTTGGTAGTAAATGTTATAACAAAAGAGATGATGAGATAGTAAAGTTTGATGCTAGAAGTGATGAAGGAATATTCCTTGGTTATTAAACTATGAGAAAAGATTATAAATGTTTCAATATGAGATTGAGGAAGATGATTGAAAGTGCTAATGTGAGGATTGATGAAAAGTTCCAAATACAGGAAAGAATATATGATTGTAACCAAACTACAGAGATCAAGGAGGTTACTACAGATCAAGAATAACCTTTTGAGATTGACCATGAGATCGAGGTATCTCAAGATGACTCAAACAATCCTACTAAAATTCCTAAAACTCCGAGGTATGTTAAGAAAACCCATCCTAAAGATCAAGTTATTGGGAATGCAAATAAAAGAATGATGAAAAGATCGATATTAAGAGATGGAATTTGTTTGATTTTCCAAGTTGAACCAAAATCTACTGATGAGGCATGTAGAGATGAATCTCTGACTAAGGCTATGGAGGAAGAATTGGAACAGATAAAGAGAAATAATAGTTGGGAACTGGTTCCTAGAACTAAAGATAATAATATTATAGGAACTAATTTGGTTTTCAGAAATAAGATGAATGAAGAAGGAATGGTTGTAATAAATAAGGCAAGACTGATTTGTAAAGGCTACTCGCAACAAGAAGGTATAGACTTTCAAGAAACATTTTCTCCTATTGCTAGGCTTGAGGCTGTAAGATTATTTCTTGCTTATGCTGCACACAAAGACTTCAAAGTATATCAGATGGATGTGAAATCTGCATTTGTGAATGAAGATCTAGAAGAGGAAGTATATGTTGAATAGCCTGATGGATTTCCTATGACAGAAGATGAGTATATGGTTTGCAATTTGAAGAAGGCTTTGTATGGACTGAAACAAGCACCTATAGCATGGTATGCAAGATTGGACAAGTATATACTTCCTCTTGTATGCACCCTAAAATGGTCGCCTAAACTTTGGGCCCCATTTTATTATTTTATCATTTTATCAAATTCCTGAATCAGTGCTTTGCAATATTTTCAATTCAAATCAGTTTCCTTGATCAAATTGTAATTAATTCAATTATTCAATTATTTCAATATTTCCTAAGGTTTGATCATTTTTATTTAATTAAAATATTTAATCTCCCTTTTAATTAAATAAAATTCATCTCATTTAATTAAAAGATTTAATCTCCCTTTTAATTAAATTCCTCTTATTTAATTAAATTCAATTCCTCCCATTTAATTAAATAAAATTCTTCTAATTTATTTAATTAAAAGAAAACCCCTCTTTTAATTAAATAAATAAAAATCCCCACTTAAAGCACTTTATTTGATGAAAAATGAAATAAATTAAATGAAAAAGTAAATAAAATCCCTTTTTCTTCACATCCTCCTAAGTGGTGGGATTTTTGCCTCTTAATCATAGCCTCTGATTTTTTCCTCTTAATCTCAACCGTTCACTTTCCTTTAAAAGGAGACCTCTCCTTCTCATTTTCATATTAGGTTTTCATAGTATTGTTATGCTGTAGGTTTGGAGAGAAATTTTGGAGGAGGATTTGAGCACTCAAGCTTGGATATTGCAACTTCTCTCTTCTTGTCTTCTTCTTCTTGCATTCATGGCTATTCATGTAGATTAGATTCATGTTTATTTTCATAGATTAAACTTGCATTTGTATTTTCTTTTGATAGAATAATCATGCATTGTTATCATCTAAATTAATTTCTTTTCATGCATTGTTATCATATAGAGTAGATCTCATTTTCATGCATTGAATCTCTCTTTTCATGGTGTACTTGCATGGGCACAACTAGGTCAATATGAGGACCTCCATTTCAAACCTTTGCACTCCATGACTAGAGAGCTATGGATTGATATTTGAGGTCTCATTCTTGAGAAACCTTGGATGGAATGATTCATATAAGTGTGTAAACATTTTAGCACACATTTTTTGCACCCACCGAGGGGCAGAAGATTTATTTTCTATCTTTTTAGCTATTTTTCATCAATTTTATTTTTAGATCTGAAATTTCCATCTTTTCTGTACTTTCTATTTTTGACTGTAGAGAAAATTCGCACGAGCTTTTGTGGATCTTCGTGTGAGATTATGCTAGAGATGGTGTTTTATCATGTGGTTTTGTGTACTTCTTCACACAGATCGGTGTACTTCCTCGCGTGAGATTCGACATCAATGCACTGATTTGACTGGTTTGCTATTTCTGTCATTTTTTAACTGCCTATACATTCTGTTACACGGAAGTGCATTTCTTCGTGCGAGCTTTCTATTTTCTCGCCTGGCTCTGTCATTTTCTCGCACAGATCTGTACTTTCTTATGTGATATTCCATACTAGAGATCTATTTTTCATTGCTATATTGATATATCTCTAATTTTTCATGCTAACCACTAATATTTACTATTTCTAGTGGTTTGTGATTTGTTGTTGTTGTTGTTGTTGTTGTTGTTGCTGATTTGGACTTGCTTGGATAAACAACAAAATGATTCGTGTTGCTTTGGATTTGAGGTATTTTGTTGCTCTCTATAACATTTGGATTTTGGGAATTAAAATGAACATCCCATGTGTTTAGCTTGAGTGTTTCTTGCTTTCATAGATCACATTTCCAAATTGGTTCTCTAAAATAGACCTAGATTTTCTTTCTTGCATATATGTTTCACATAGTAATTAGGCCCAATGAACACTATTTGTGGTGATCTTGAGAGAGTGGGATTCATTCACTTGTTTTACATGTGAATTTCTTCTTGACGATAGATCCCCTTGTAGGTAGGGAAGGATTTGTTTTTATCTCATTGGTCAACTTGGTTTGGACTTCAACTTTTGGCAATACTTTCTCTCTTTGGGGGATTGGTGTCATTAGTTGTTGTGTGAGCCTTGAATGAGGTGATTTCAAATTAGTGAGTCAATGAATCATGTTTGCTATGTTTTGGTGAGGTGAAGAGGCTAGAGGATTATGCTATTTTCCCTTTTGCGAGAATCAGAAACTTGGAACCCTTGAATCCAAACTAAGTCCCCATGTGGTCCATATTGTGAGTCTTCCTTGTTCAAGAGGGTTAACCATAGTGGACATTCCCTTTATTGGGTCAACCACATGGACGGAACCTCAAGCGGTAATAGCCATTTTTTCCATGGTAGTGACAACCACTATATAAATGTCCTTGTGGAAGAAATCTCCATGGGTGTAGTTTCTTGTGGATTGTCAGATCTCCTCAGTAGCTCTTGATTGATTAAATTTTTAGACTATGTCAAAACCTCGGTGCACCGCGATTGGATTTCACCCACTTGAAATTGCAAAAGTTACAGAGTCAATTCATTACTAAAAACCATAGTGAAACTAACTTTTTCTTTCATAGGACTATGTGCGTGATTGGTAAACATTTGAGAACAAACACAAGTAGCATTCTTATGGAGTAGAATTACTATGACACTATCTATGTTCATGTGCAAGGTTGCTTTGTCCCTTGCTCATTGTTTGAAGACATTGATTGCTTGAACTCCCTGATTGTTGTCTTGCATGCTTGATTCATGATAAAATTTGTTAATCTACCTAGTTGGATGATTAAAATACACAAAATCTAAGTTTTGTGTCTTTTTCTTGCGCGAGAAAACTATTTCTTTGCACCGTTTATTGTACTTCCTTGTGCGGCTATGTGAGAATCCTCGTGCGAAACTTGACACCAGTTGCTATTTCCTATTTTTCACCATTCTATTGATTTCTTGTGCCATTCTGTACACTCTATCATGCGGTCGTGCATTTCCTTGTGCGACACATCATTTCCTCGCGCGAGACAACACTTCCTCGCGTGAAACTACCTGTCAATGAACTGTTGCTGTCATTTTTTTGAGCCTATTTTAGCTTGCTATCCCATCATTTTTAGTTTTCTGGGTTGATTCAGATCTGATTGGATTACTTAACGTGCTGTTAGAAGCTTGTTTAGCTTTGGATTCTTGTGTTTTCCCCTCTTGAATTAGTAGTCTTTGATTTCACAAGTGACCTTGCTTGGCGCTTGGTGAGCTAGAAACCATCCTTGTTGAAAAGATAAACCTTTAGTTTCTTTGATAACACACCTGGAGAGTTTTGGTAGTCTCTTGTCCATTCACTTTCATACAATTTCAATCTCAATTTATATAATTTTTCTAAGACCATCCTCCTGATCCATATGTGCTAGGGTATTCACCCAAAGTTATTGGGCACCGTTGTGGCAGTGTTGGCTTATTCCTATTTGAAAATTTCTATCTTATCATCTCTTTTTGGACAAGTTAATGCCTTTTCTATCCTAGTTTGGTACCAACATTTCTTAGGGTAATCCTATCAGCCAGTACCTTTTCTTTCATGCTAGTTACAACAAGATATCAATTAAATCAAGGAAAATGGCCTCAAGTAGTTTTTAACCAATTACCCTTAGTACAAACTTGCCAAAGACATAAGGAAAAAGGACCCATATTTGATCAATCACCTAGGAATACTTCAGAGATTTGGTTTGATTCCAAGAGTCACCTTAGTGAGTTGGGTATCTCCTTAGCATCTTCTCATTCTTCTATGGATATGAGTTGCTCAATGACTAGGAAGGAGAGAGGTCGCGAATAAACGTTATGAGGATTTGTTTGCAAGGAGTGGATATGCTATTTCATTCAGTGGTTCCTCTCACAATAGTAGACCAACCTCACCCCTTATTTCAATAAGATATTTGGATGCACATCAAAGGGCTAAGAAAGAGAAAGGTAAGAGACATGTTTATGATGATGAGTTATCCCAACATTAGAAACAAGGAGATGAACTTCATGATGCTCACATCAATGAAACTTATACCAACAACTTGTTTCAACATTCAAGACCAAGCTCACCTCTTAAAACATCTAAAAACTACATGAGTGATAGACTCAAGAGGATTGAGCACGAAAAGAAGGTTTTCCAAGATGAACAAATTCATAAGCAAGAACAAATTAAATGTCTAGAGTTGGAGAAGCAAGCTTTAATGGAAATGGAAAGGAAAACCCTTCAAGAGGAGAAAGCTAGGCTCTTGGCTTGACAACTTCATGGTCCATTTAACCATATGCATATTAGTGGTGGAAACAGTTCTCCTCCATCTACTCCTCCTAGGAATCCAAGAAGTAGGAGACATTCAAGATCACCATCACGATCTCCTAGTCCTAGAGGAAGAAGAGTTTCTAACATGATCATCATAAGAGACAAACTCCTCATAGGAGTTTAAAGCCATCTTTGCAACATGCTCATTATGGTTCCCAATATGGAGGTAGTAGCATGAGTTTTGATCGTACCTCCCAAGATTTCATGCACATGCAACAAGAACCATTATTTCAACAGTATGTGGAGAAGTATGTGAAGCAAAACCAAGATAAGATCCTAAAGAGTCTAATTGATAATGGGGCTAAGGTCCCTTACAACTTTGATATGGAAAGAAAGATCAAGAGACAAGATCCATCTCAAGAGGAGAAGGTGGATGAAATACAAAAACAAATAGCTAAGATGTCTGCACCTAAGAATTCTTTCTCATTGGATTCAATTTTTTGTAATCCTTTTGATAAGAGTGTTGACATGAAAGAATTTCCTAAGAAGGTTGAAATTCCTCAATATGACAAATATGATGGAAGTGGAGATCCACATGATCATGTGCAACAATTTTATACCACTAGTTTTGAGTTTCATCAAGATGATTCATACCTCATGAGGTTATTCCCATGAAGTCTTAGGGGGAAAGCAATGTAATGGTTTACTAAGATAACTCCTCGTGTTAAGACTTTCAAAGAGCTTGTTCAAAGATTTGTTCAACACTTTGCATACAATATTTCAAGATCTATCACTTTGTTGGACTTATGTAATTTAAAGAAGAATCAGGGAGAATCCTTTGTTACCTTCTTGCAAAGATGGAGATGAAAGTGCTCTTGTTATTCTGGAACTATTCCTAGTAATGAAAGGATTGACATTCTTGTTAGCAATTTGGTTCTTGAATTGCAGTATGAAGTTAAGAAAGTGGTTTTTGATTCATTCGACACCATGGTTGAGACTGCATGACGAATTGAGGATGTTTTGAGAGAACAAGGAATTTTGACTAAACATGGAAATAACAACAACAATAGTCAAAACAACAACAATTCTAACAAGGATAAAGGGAAGAACCAATATTGGAATAAGAACAAACAAGTGGTTAGCGATGGAGTTGTGGATTCCTCCCAACATAAAGATCAACCTATGTTACACTTATCTAGTACCCTTCAAGCTACAAAAGCTCAATACATCCACTCAAAAAGAAAGTAAGCCAAGTTACCAAGGTAAGCCTAAGAGTGAAAAGCGTCAATTTATGAAACTTGGTGAGACATATGGAGAAATTTTGTAAAAACTTATTGATAGAAATCTAGCACATCCTCTAGATGCAACACATTTTCATATACCTAAAGAAAAACCATGGTGGTGGAAAGAGAATGAATTTTGTATATATCAAAATGGTATTGGACATAATGTTGAAAATTGTGGGAGACTCAGGCATCTCATTCAAGATCTCATTGAGAATGGAAAACTTACAGTAGATGGATTGAAAACCAACACCGATCATATGACATTCAAGGAACCTTTTCCCAAACATGAAAAGGGGGAAACCTCTAAAGTTAAGAATGGTAAAGCCGTGATCAACTATAGTTATACAGATGCAAAGAATACCATCAACATGCTTGAATTTTTGGAAGAAAATGTTAACATGATGAGTGGAAGAGATCCTTATGGTTATGATCTAGATGAAGAATCTCCTCCTATTTTTGATAAAGAACCTATTGTGGTGCTAAGGGGTCCCAACTCTAGAAGGTCGTCTAAAGCCCTTAACACTGTTACCCAATGTCAAGGTCCCATTGTCATTAGGGGACCCAATTCAAGTCAATCTAGTAAACCTAATAAAGTGGCATCTAAACCTATTACCTTGAATCCAGATGTCAATCCTAAATCAAACTAAAATCTTGTTGATCAGTTACAAAGAACACGCGCTCAAATTTTGATCTTTGAGCTTTTAGAGTTGTCTCCAAGACATAAACAAATCCTTGAGGATGCTTTGCATACGAAAAATGTCCCCAACTACTTAGATATTGATCAATTCTAGAATATGGTTAATCACATTGCTACCCCTCATTACCTTACATTTTCAGAAGATGATGATAAATTTTTGAGCCATCCACACAACCTTGCCCTTCATATTGAGGTCATGATCCATAGAACCCATGTTAGGCGCGTGTTGATAGATGGGGGTGTTGGGATTAATATTTGTTCTTTTAGTCTTTTGAAAGAATTGGGTTATTCTGAAGAATTTATAGATACCAAAAAAAGAATTACCATCAAGGCCTATGATGAGGCAGAAAGAAGTTCCAAGGGTTTGGCCGTCCTTCCTGTTAGGATTGGCCCTGTTCAAAAGGATATTTTGTTTCAAATAGTTGATGCTGGACCCCTTGCATATAATATCTTACTTGGTAGGCCATGGATTCATGACATGCAAGCAGTGTCGTCTACCTACCATCAATGTGTTAAGTTCCCCTACAATGGCATAGAGATTTTTATACCTGGGGATAACACTTTATCTGTTAGTACAATTTCAGCAGGGGCTCATGTTCCCCTCAATAGAGAAGCAGAAGATTTTGATGCTACCTTAGCAAAATGTAAAGACAAGTTTACAACAGTAGACCTTGGTATGGGGGGTATCAACTCAAATCCCTCACAACATTTCCAGTTTCACCTAGGTCTTATGGTAAACCTTCAAAAGAGATGAAACCTTCCTCTTCAGCTATGACATTGTTTGGCAAATTTGTAGAATCATTGGTGCCTATTAAAAGTGAGAAAGAGGAAACATTTGTTAGAGACTGGATATATAGAGAAGAAAAGTATAAGCAAAATGAGAATTTTTCTCCTTCTTGTAAAGCTTATGGGAGAGGGTATAATTTTGTCAATAATATAGGCTATCTTGGGTATGGCCCTCTTAATCACAATTTGGATGCTAGGTCTGAACCTCTTGATCATGCTAAATTTGGATGCAAGTCTAAAAAGCCAGTTGGCTTAGGATTTGAAAAATGCAAAAAGCATACCAATCCTCTCTTTGAGAAGTTAGAGAGTGATGATGAACCGGAATATGAACCTAATTTGAAAAATCAACAAGATATGTGTGAATATTGGGTCCCTTCCACTACTCTCCTTTGGGGAGATTCATGTATTTCAGCTACCCATGCATCAGTTGCAACTTTAGAACAAGAATCAGATATAGAGGATCCTTTGAGAGAGCGTCAAAGAAAGAATCTTGTTCATTTAATGGAAAGAGAAAATGCTACTTTTGATGAAACTGGACCTTCAACATCATGATGTCCCAAGCCTTCGTGGTGTAAGCATCCTAGTCATAGTTCAAATACAAGTTCTAATGAATATGAATGGGACTCTTTTTCAGAGCCTTCAACAGTTGATAGAGATGTTGATGTTGTGCACATTTATAGTTCTCAATCTGAGTTAGCCAACGAGTCACGTGTAGGATTAGAGGTTTTGAACCCACATGTTGCCTTAGTGGATAATTCTGTTCTTGTTAGGATGAATCCAAATTTGGGTAGCTTCAAGGGATACTTGACAGACTCTGAATCTTTGGTCACCAGTGATAATATCATTTATATTTATAACCTTAAACCAGCCATTGCCTTATCTCTTGTTCATCTTGACCTTATTGATTGGTCTCAATGTTCTCAAGAACCTGAGCTTTTAACATTCTAAAATGATTATGAGATAGCTTGTTACCTAAATGCCATTGAACCTGTAGTCTCTTCCACCAGTGAACTGACTACTAGTATGACAGAGCCAGACATCAAATACCTTAGTCACAAGATAAAGAGAAAATAAAATAAAAAGAATAGGTGTTCTGATGGAAAAAACCACTGTGTGGTGGTGTCAAAACCAAAAAAAGTAAAAAAAAATGACGTATCAAAGGGTGAAAACCTCTCTGAGGTGCCTAAGGATGAGGTACTTGATCATCTCCATAGCTATTTTCAGGATCGATCTTTAGTTCTTATTGAGCCAACACAAGTAGTTAATTTGGGTACAAATGAGGCTCCACAATTAGTACACTTGGCTGAGTCCTTGTCACCAACAAAAAAAGAAGCTTACATTAAGTTCTTACAAAGCAAGAAGATCAATTTTGCATGGACTTATTCAGATATGCCAAGATTGGACATCAATCTTATTATGCGTCACTTTTCCATAGCTCCAAATATCAAACCAGTTAAACAAAAATTGAGAAAAATGCATCCTCACATAGCTCTTCTAGCCTAAGCTGAATTAGAGAAACTCCTTGGAGAAAAATTCATAAGAGCTATTTCTTATGCTGAATGGATATCAAATATTGTACCAATTTCCAAGCATGACAAATCCATTTGAGTTTTCACAGACTTTAGAGATCTTAATAGAGCATGCCCAAAGGATGATTTTCCACTTCCCAATATAGACATGATAGTGGATATGACTGCAGGTTATGAGATTTATTCATTGATGGATGGTTTTTTTGGGTACAATCAAATTAAGATAGCTCCTGAAGATCAAGAAAATACTGCATTCACTTGTGCATGAGGAACCTATTGTTGGAACGTTATGCCTTTTGGATTAAAAAATGCAAGAGCTACCTATCAAAGAGCTATGAAAACTATTTTTCATGACATGATGCATAAGAATATGGAAGATTATGTGGATGACACCTTGGCCAAATTTAAACAAAGAGATACACACTTAGATGATTTGGAAGTAATTCTAGATCGCATGCAACAATTTTAGCTAAGGATAAATCCTAAAAAGTGTGCATTTGGAGTCACCTCTGGAAAATTACTTGGATTCATCATTTTAGCAAAAGGAATAGAGGTGGACCCTGAAAAAGTTCAAGCAATCATAGATATGCCACCTCCTAAAAACATTAGTCAAATGAGGAGTCTTCAGGGACATCTTCAATCTATAAGGAAATTTATTTCACAACTGGCAGATAGAGATCAACCCTTCAATAAGAACTTACATAAGGGAGTCAAATGTATTTGGAATGAGGATTTTCAAAGGAGCATAGATCAAGTTAAGAAGTGCTTGGAAAATCCTCCTATTTTAATGCCTCCTATCCCAGGGAAACCACTCATTTTATACATTTTAGTGACATAATCTTCCTTGGGGGCATTACTAGCTCAAATTGATGAAAATGGAAAAGGAAGAGCAATATACTACATTAGCCATACTCTTGTTTCGTATGAGGTTAATTACACTAGCATTGAGAAAGCTTGCCTAGCTATTATGTTTGCTTCCCAAAAGTTGTGACATTACATGCTTGCGCATACTATACACCTCATAGCAAAAATAGATCCACTCAAATATTTCCTAAGTAAGGCTGCCCTCACAGGTAGACTTGCTAAAAGGATGATGATACTTTCAGAGTTTAACATTGAGTACATTGAGAGAAAATTAATCAAAGGACAAGCTATAGCCAATCAATTGGCCAATTTCCCATTATGAGATGATGTACCTATTCAAGTTGACTTCCCAAATGAACATCTCATGTATATGACTGAAAGAAGTTGGAAGATGTTCTTTGATGGATCTTTTATGCAAAATGGTTCAGGAGCTAGTGTTTTGTTTGTTTCTCCTCATGGGTACACGATTCCAAAGTCTTATAAATTATTGTTCCCATGCACAAACAACATTTTTGAGTATGAAGCTTTAACAAATGGACTTAAGATAGCCATAGAATGGAGAATCATAGAGTTACACATCTATGGGGATTCACAGCTGATAATCAACCAAGTTAATGATGAATATCAAACAAAAC
>MU224133.1:1706788-1728092 GCA_018584345.1 Thuja plicata | reverse complement strand
TTCCAACACCTATGGTGAGCCACTCACTTAAGGTTCCTATTCCCTTACCCCATCACAAGCCACAAACACAAAATGACTCTTCCAAGTCCCGATTCATAGGTTTAAGAGACTCCCCTGTGCACTCAGGAGCTCAGAATGAGTCCTAACCATATCCATATACATAATAGGAAACTATTGGAAGAAGGTCTAACACAAGACATCTCAAAATAAATCATAAAAATTTCCACATGCCTAAGAAAAACTTTCCCAAGGTTCATTTATAGGTCAAAGGATCCCTCCTGAGCACACAGGCCACGGAGACAAGTCCTAGCCTCAAAAACTAAACTCGAGTATAAGACAAGTGTAAACACATCATAAATAAATCATATAACCTTAAAAAAACAAACAATGAATATACAAAGGTGATACCAACTTCCGTATGCACAAAAACCTAATTCATCTATGGAAACCTCATGATCTTAAAATTTGGTTAAGTCTAAGTTTTTAGGAAATCACAAAATTAGAAATTGCATCTTAACTCCCATGGATCTGAAACCTATCCCAATCATCTCAGAAGGTACCTAAACCCTTTATACAAGTATAACTTAAAGTATAAGAAATTAAAGTACATAAACTTATACTTCAATGTTATAATTGTATAGAGCCTATTTTTTGGTTAACACTAATCTACTCGGTTCATATAGTCTACTCGGTTAACACAGGACACTAGTTTGCTTGGTCACCACTAACTTGCTCGCTCATTACTAACTTACTTGGTCATCACTAAACCGATGGCCAGAAACTACTAAATATGACTGTCACCTTTGGCTTGAGGGTAAAACTGGGAATTATGGAAACTATGGTTGCCTAATCTGAGTGCGACCCATTTTAGATAACCTAGTTTCCCTTCAGAAATGACTCATCAATCCATCCTATCTATCTACTAAATCTGTTCTAGATCTGGGCAAATAAAAGTGGTGCAAAAATAAACATCAAATAGTAGGGTTGAAATAGAAGTTCTAAAGCCTTAAGGAACTCATGGGCTTTCTGGATTAAAAAAAGAGATACAAGGTAAACACTATGGACCCTACAGCCTCTTACGAATGCAGGAAAATTCATTTACATACAACATGGAAAAATATTTAAACATAATCCTAAACTTCAAGTCACTAAAACAAGCACAACATATATATGTATAATATAACCATTCTTAAATTTATATAGACAATAACACACACAGAGAAAACATTCATACACAAAGAGGAAGAATGGAGATTCTTTCCAGTTTAGACCCTACCTTGGGTCCTGTGGAGAAACCTCTTCCCTTGACTGAAGAAACTCTATGAAACTTCAATCCTTGAGTAGATATCCCTCTGCAATCTTCCTCTGGCAATCAACTCCTACCAATCCTCTCACAGATGACTTCACAACCCAGAGACTCTCAAACTCACATAAACTCTCACCAAATATTTCCAGAGAAAATCAATTACAGACAACTCCAAAGAAAACAAGTCTTCTAAAAATTATCATCCTCCCACACACAAAAAAATATTCAAATATTTATCCCCCAACTATGTGGTTGGAGGAGTTGCTTTACGGGAAGCAACTTCGCTAACTTTCATAGTTGGTTGGAGGAACAACCAAATAATCTCCCGTAAAGACTTACACAAAGTTTTTAATAAATTTAATTAAAATATCTTTTAAACGAAAGCATAACAAGAATAATAAACAAATACCTTTCAAGAATAAATCATAGCACAATAGGAAAACAAGTAGCCTAACTTCTAGGAGGTCTCGAGTTCAACTCCCTCCTATATAGCCAATTTTACTACAAAGGCCATTTCCCTTTTATTATTATTATTATTTTTACTTCTTTTTTTAATTTAATACATACATTAAATATGCTATATTTAACTCAATTTAAATATTATAAATAATATACCATTTACACAATTAATGAAAAACATACAATTATTATTATTTATATAAGCATGGATATATGCGTGTGCACCCACATATACACATACCTATATAAAATACAAACAATTATAACATAATTATTTACTATACATAAAAAACATATTAGTTCTAACTCATAACGTGAACGCAGACCAACATCAAATCAAGTTCATAACATAAACTACATTCTACTCTCCCAAATAGGATAACTTCCTAAACAGAATTCTAAGTCCATGGGTAACCTTGAGAGTAACTTGGTTAAATCTCCACACATCAACAATTCAAGGATTTTGAAGGCACGCTCAGACCTGTGTAGCCAGGTGGAGACGATGCCTGGTACTTGCATCCTGCATCATCAACTGATATGCATATACAAATATAAATATAAACCAACAGTAGCAAACAAGGAGGGAGAGTGTGACATCGTGTGGATCTTCCGTAGGAGTTACTACGACTGCCCCTCCTCATCCTACAGTCACATCACCCAGTGTACATCAAACCATAATAGGGTCAGTAGGGTTAAATCATAATATAAACATCATAACACAAATCAATGTAAAACATTTTACTGATAGTTCATTTCTAGCCATTCATCATTAAATTATAACTCATTTAATATGTCCAAATAACTGCAATAACCAATTATATATGCTCAAATATCTCATAAAATGCTAACTAAATAATAATCATAGTCCATCATAAAACACAAACTCTCAAAGCAATAGTCCTGTTTGTCTAACATAGGAAGATTCTAGGGTGGGCATTACACTAATTCCCACCAGGGTTTTTACCTATCTGGTTTCCCTGTAACCAAAATTGTTGTGTTCTATCTTGTATTATCTGAATGTGTTAATGATTAATGTTATTCTATAATTAATTGAAGAAAAGAATTAAACTAGCTGATAACTGATTCACCCCCACTCTCAGTTATCCCTTGGGACTATTCCAACAATTGGTATTAGAGCCAAGTTCCTTGGAGAGAAATCCTAACAACTTAAGGTAGAGCAAATGGCGTACTTCAGGAAAGAGAGTCCTAAGTTTGATGGAGAGAACTATCTTGACTGGAAGAATAAAATGATAACACATCTTTAGTGCACTGGTTTTGAGATCTATGAGATTGCTACTCATGAAATTTATGTTCCCACCTTGAAAGACCTTGCAAAAGAAGACTCTACAAATAAACAAAAATAATTATTCACTCAAAATGCAATTACCAAGGAGGCCCTAATCAGTGCCCTATCTGACAGTGAATTTTTTGAGATCAAAAAGGCAGAAAGAACATATTCAATCTGGAAATACTTAGAAGATATGTAAGAAGGAGACATCCAAGAAAAGAATGCACGTAGAAAGACATGGAAGAAAATATACAATAATTTAGAGATGCTACCTGAAGAGAACATCAGAGCTTACAATCAAAGGATTAATGAAGCAGTATGAGGTATCAAGAATAATGGTGGAGAAATTTCAGAGGATGACATAATGGACAAACTGATGATCACATTGATAGAAGATTATGAAAGCAAGATTAACATCTTGGATGAAACCATGCAATTCTCAAAGGACTTCAAAAGAGAAACCCTAATCAAAAACATATTTTCATTTGAGATATCAAGATTGAAGACATAACCTAAAATAGAAACAACTTTCAAAGCTTCAGTACATGGTAAGAAATATTTAAGTAGCTCAAATGAGAAGGAAGAAGTTGACACTGAACTAGAAGAAATCATTGCTATGATTTCCAAGAAGGAAAGAAAAGGTAAAGGGAAATATGAAGGACAACTACCATTAAAATACTTTTCATGCAACAAAGTTGGCCACTTTGCATCCAAGTGTCCTACAAGAGTCAAGAAGTTCAGATCAGATTACAAACCCAAGTACACTAAGGAATGCTATCATGCTGAAGATGATGTAACTGATGATGATTCAGGAGAAGATGAAACATGATTTGTTTCCATTAAAGACATTGATAAAATGATTGAGGAGATGGACATTGAAGATGAAAAAGAAGCACAAGAGTTAGCATTAGTTTCCAAAATAGACATTATAATGGACTGGATCATAGACAACGGGTGTTCACATCACATGACAGGTGACAAAGATAGATTTGTACATCTAGATAAGTACAAAGGTGGCATAGTTAGATTTGGAGATAACACTCCCAAACCTATCATAGGAAGGGGTTCTATTACCTTAGATGGAAAGAACAAAACAAATGATGTTCTTTATGTTGATGGTTTACATCACAACCTTCTAAGTGTTGGATAATTACTTGACAAAGGATATCAGTTGGAATTCAAAGACAACAAGTGCATCATTAATAAAAAAGAAGGAGACATGATTGCATTAGGCTCAAAGACCAAAGGTAATGTCTTTTTGGTCAACTCTGATGTAAGTTGTTTTGTTGCATAAGTGGATGACAGTTGGCTATGGCTCAAGACACTTTGTCATATCAATTTTGACAACATAGTAAAGATAAGGAATGTAAAGGCATTAAGAGACCTTGCAAGTATTGCAAGACTAGTTGATACTATGTGCAGGGAATGTGTGATGGGGAAGCATGTAAGGTCCTCATTTAGAAGCAAACAAAACTTAGCACAGAATAAATTAGATCTGATACATACAAACCTATGTGGACCAACTCAAACAAGATCATACTATGGTGAGAGGTATTTCATTTTTTTGTTGATGATTTCTCAAGGATGATGTGGGTTGCAATCTTAAAAGACAAATCTAAAGCTTTTGAGAAGTTCAAAGTATTCAAATCTAAGGTTTTCAATGAATCTAGATTGAAGATAAAATGTCTAAGATCAGATAGATGAGGAGAATTCACCTCTAACCAGTTTTATGACTACTACAAAGAACATGGAATCAAAAGATAGTTAAGTGCTCCTAGAACCCCTTAGCAGAATGGGATTGTAGATAGAAGGAATAGGGTAATACTCAACATAGCACACACTATCATGATTGAAGGAAAGGTTTCCCATACCTATTGGAGAGATGTGGTTAATACAATAGTCTACACTATCAATAGAATCCAGTTAAGGCCAGGCGCAGACAAAACACCTTATGAACTTTGGTTTGGTAATGTACCCACTATAAAATACTTCAGAATCTTTGGAAGCAAGTGCTACATCAAGAGAGATGACAGTATTGGCAAGTTTGATGCTAGAAGTGATGAAGATATTTTTATTTGTTACTCTACTAAAAGAAAAGCCTATAGATGTTTTAATCTAAGATTGAAGAAGATCATTGAAAGTACTCATGTAAAGATTGATGAGAAGTTTATGATTCAATAAAGATACTATGAATATGCTCCCATGATTGAAGATGAACCCAGACCTACCAGTAAGGACACACTTATTGAAGAAATGTATTGATGTTTCATGCAACAATCCTGAACCAAGTCAAGAAGAATAACAGATTACAGATGAGAGTGTCACTCCTAAAAACTCAAAATACACATCTAAATACCACTCTAAGGAAGACATCATTGGAGATCAGAGTGCTAAAGTCTTGACAAGATCTAGAGAAAAAGGTTCAATCATTGATGAAGAGGTATGTTTACTTTCTCAGATTGAACCCTTAAGTGTTGAAGATGTGTGCAATGATTCAAATTAGCAAAGTGCTATGCAAGAATAATTGGATTAGATAATCAATAATGATACATGGGAACTGGTCCCTAGACCTCATGACAAGAATGTGATTGGAACAAAGTGGATATTTAGGAATAAGATGAATGAAGAAGGTACAGTGGTAAGAAACAAAGGAATATTGGTATGTAAAGGATATGCGTAGAGAGAAGGAACAGATTACACTGATACATTTTCCCTTGTGAGAATACTGGAAGCTATCAAGTTGTTTTTGGCCTATGCAACATTCAAGAACTTCAAAGTATATCAAAAGGATGTCAAGTCATCTTTTCTGAATGGTGACTTGAAGGAAGAATTTTACATAGAACAACTTGAAGGATTTAATCTATTAAACAAACCAGACATGGTATGCAGACTAAAGAAAGCACTTTATGGACTTTAACAGGCCCCAAGAGAATGGTATTAGAGACTTGATGGTTACTTAACAAAGATAGGATTCAAAAAAGGAGCAGCAGATTGTAACTTATTCATAAGAGATACAGATGAAGGATTACTAATTGTTGCTATTTTTTTTATGACATTATCTTTGGAGGTAATGACAAGCTTAGTGCAGAATTTGCCAAAGAGATGCAAAGTGAGTTTGAAATGAGCATGATTGGACCTATCAAATATTTTTTGGGATTGAATGTAAAACATAACAGAAAAAGGAATATTTATAATTCAGTCTAAGTATATAAAGGAAATATTGAAGACTTTTAAAATGGAAGATTGCAAACCAGTAAGCACCCCCATGATAATAGGAAGAAATATTTCTAAAGATGATGATTCCACAATAGTTGACAAGATACTATACAAGTCTATGATTAGAAAACTCATATATCTTACTTAGTCTAGACCAGATATTTCCAATGGAGTTGGCATTGTTGGAATATTTGCAGCTGAACCTAAAAAAAATCACCTAATGGAAATTAAAAGAATATTCAGATACATAAAGGGGACTATAGACTATGGTTTATGGTATCCTAACTCAGAGAACATACAACTTCATGTGTATACAAATGCAGATTGTGTAGGTTGTGTTGATGACAGGTTGAGTACCTCTAGAGGAGCAGTAATTCTTGGAGACATGTTGGATACTTGGACAAGAAAGAAGCAAAACTATATCTCTCAGTTGACAACAGAAGCTGAGTATGTTGCAACAGCACTGAATTGTTCAACAATGATTTGGATCAAACAGATGATTAAAGACTTTGGTATTCAGATTGATTATCCTATTTTTATTCACTGTGATAACACTAGGACTATCAATATGTCAAAGAACCCTATGATGCATGTAAAAAAAAAACACATTGAGATCAAATATCACTTTCTAAGAGAAAAATTTGCAGATAGAGAAGTAAATTTGGATTATGTGAGCACTAAAGAATAGTTAGCAGACATTTTTACAAAGCCTTTATCAAAATATACTTTTGAGTATCTCAGGGAGAAGCTGGGAGTAATTCCCTTTTTTGAGTCTAATTAGAATTTGCAGCAAAGAACATAAGTCCTTGGTGACTGATGAATGGTTGATTACTCTACTTCTAGAGTACTACCTGTGCTTCATGATCTTTGGCACCCTTTTCCATTGATGTCAAAGGGAGAGTATTAGTAAGGGGGAAATATACTCTAGGGGAGCATATAATCATGAAAATAAAAACACAGTCAGAAGAGCAGCAACAGTAAATAGGAACCCTTGATGAGAATATTGAGAATATTGTAAAAAGAAGGAGGATAGTTTGGGTTCATGGTGTTCTTCATATCATATGTTTCCATCAATGTCAAACGGGGAGATTGTTGGATATTTTCTTCTATGCAAATTGTTGATTGTATGTTTGTCATTGATGACAACATATAATATACAACAGTGTCCTATAAGCAATTATCAGTAAAGATGTTTTGGAGCCTTGCGTGTTTATTTCCATGTTGTACACATGTTTTGGTTTCTATGTGCATTCACCCAGAGTTAGATATGCAGTTTCAGTTGAGTTATGTTAGTCTATTTTGACAATTATAGTGACTGAAGATTATTTGTGAAGATCCGACGTAATTACATTGTTTCTTGAGTTGTGCCTATCTTTGGCATATGCATTTTTGTATTCATGTATAGTTGAGTTAAATTTAATTATCTAAAGGTGCTAAATGTGTTCTAATAGAAGCGGGATAATTGAGTCAATTTGGTAGAGCCAACTATGTGAAGTGTCACGTCTATTCAATTTGGGTTGCATGATTCTAATTAGGTTGTGTGCTTGATTTGGATGAAAACATAAGTATTTAAGGGACTCCTAAAGCTGACCAAGATCACATCTTTTGGGAAGATACTTATAGTAGTTCATTTTGTGAACGCTAAGTGTGAATGAGAAGAAAAGAGATAGAAAAAGTACAAAATAGAATTTTTGTTGTTTCGGGATAGTAGAGACATTTCATTCATCAAGAAAAGATCTATGTGAAGAATAAGTGGAAATATACAACACACTAGAACTGATTAAGATGTCAAGTCTACTCAAACAGCTCATTTATCAGATATAGTGCATATCTGTTTACCGAAGGTTGCAGCCTTCATCATTTTAGCAGTGAGCTTTTTGGACAGTGAGTCCTCACCCGTAACAGGGTTATTTTTAAAAGACTCCTAATAGGGTCAGACCCTTAACCAGGTCACTATACTTATTTCATTGTAAAGAACAAATCCTAACAGGGTTGCAAGAACTTCTAATAGGGATAATTATACTCAAGTACATTTCTTTGTGGGTGTTAATTCCCACTAGGGTTTTTACCTATTTGGTTTCCCCATAACCAAAATTTTTGTGTTCTATCTTGTATTATCTGAATGTGATAATGCTTAATGTTATTCTGTAATTAATTAAAGAAAAGAATTAAACTAGATGATAACTGATTCACCCCCCCCCTTCTCAGTTATCCCTTGGGACTATTCCAACATCCATTAACCTCCAAATACCTAAGGGAGGGTGTTCTTGTGGGATCCAAAGTGGAATCCAAAGTGGAATCCAAGCTGCATGAGATCACAGGTACTAAGTTCAGACTATGGGCTGAAATGTAGAGTTGTGTCCTGTAGAAAACTAAAAATGGTTCGAGCTTGCTGGTCTACGTGTTTTAACATTTTTAGCATTACAATTAAAAAGTTGTTTTGTGACCTAATTATTCCTCTATGTTGCACATATGATATTTATTATATGGGGACATTGTGTCTTTCATGGATGATTGAACATTGCAAAATTGTTCAATTATTTACTAACAATTCTACTCTCTTTACCAAATTGATCATTTTCCAAATCATTTCCGATCAACCCTAAACTGATCCTTTCAATCCTATTCAAATCTAAACTGATCCTATTTGATCTTAAACCATTCCAAACCTTCCTAAATCATTTCAAACCCATCCTATTCTATTCCTAATCACTTGCAGAATTATCTAGACTCATTCCAACCATTCTAGGGCATTGTCCAAGATCACCGATCCCTAATTAATCCAATTTCTAGACCCATCAAAACCATATTTCAATTAGATCAATCTTGTCATCATTTCAGGAGCATTGTCCAAGATCATCAATGCTTCGTATTCACTTAACTAGCCATTTGATAACATTGTCAAAGATCATCGGTGTTATCGCTATCAATCTATCAATATCAATTCAATAGTGGTGTTCATATTTGTCAATACTATTTCTGATCATAATTATTTCAGGAACATTATCCAATTTCATCGATGTTTCCCCATTTCTATTACAATCTTATGATGCAATCAATGTTCATTGGCACTTTTCAATTATTTCCAATCATCATTACGTGAGCGCATTGCCAAAGCTCATCTATGCCTTGTGATTTCCTAAACTATTCTAGAACCCTCAAAATTGATCCTAAACCTTATCAATATCATCAAAATCATTTCAATTCAACATCAACACCTTCAATTTGACCTATAAGTCACTAATTTCCCCGTTGGGATGAATAACCAATAGTTTATCCCTAGGTCCTAATTGAATAAATAAATAAAATTTATTTATTCCCTTTTCCCTAAGTCTCCAACAATTAATTAATTGGCTAATTTCAATTTATGAGATTTTCATAATTTCATAAATCCAATTATGGATTTTGAGGAATATTGAGAATATTGAATTATTAATTTGATTAATGATTCCTAATCCTACATAAATATCATATCCCTTAATTGAGGATTCACATCCCTATTAAGGTGCTTCACAAATATTTTCAATATCTCCTTATTTGATCTCCCCCATATCGTGATTCCTAACATCTCACCAACCAAATATCTTCATTATTCATGGATTCTTGCAATCCTCATGTAATTGAACCTCATTTCCTATAAATTTAGAGCTATTCCTCTCATTCAAGGTTAACCACAAGATTTTGAGAACCTCAAGAATTGTTAGAAATTTTCTAGTATTCTCATTAGCAAAACTTGGATTTTTGTGCAATTGTGTGTGTGTAAAAGAGAAACATCAATCTCATTATGGAGAAGAAAGAAGGACATGAGAGCTTCCTTTGAAGGGAGTTTTAAAGTGTTTATGCTTATGTTTATGAATTCCTCTTGCAAATAGCTTTCATTATAGATTAGATAAGTTTAGCATACTATTTAGGGTTTGTGGTTTCCTATATATGCTAAAATGCCTTCTTTTGATGGCCACAAGTACATCATCATGACCACTGATTACTTTACCAAATGGGTGGAAACTATCCCCATGACATACATCACCGACAAACAAATTTCCATATTCATCCTGAATTATATCATTTGTCGTTATGGATTTCCTTTGGCCATCATTACTGACCATGGTAGCCCATTCCAGAACAAAGATGTTACCAAGATTTGTGAGAAATTCAAAATCCATCATGGTTTTCTAGCATCTACTATCCGCAATGCAATGGCTAAGTAGAGGGATCTAACAAAATAATCATTAAGATCCTACAAAATACTGTCAATGATGCTCACTGCGATTGACACCTGCAACTAAATCCAGCTCTGTGGCATTACAGAACCAGCATTCACACCTCCACTGGTGCTACTCCATACTCTCTATTCTATAGTGCTAAGGCCATATTACCCCTCGAGGTTGAAATTCCTTCATTGAAAGTATGCTTACAATGCATTGTTGATGATGAGCAATATAGAGTTTCCAGATTGCATGAGCTCAAAATGCTTGATGAGCGGAGACAAACTGCCTTGGTACACTTGCAAGCCTACCAAAACTGTCTCAAACGGAGTTACAAAAATAATGTTCAAGCTTGCCATTTTGAGATCAGAGACTTGGTTCTAAAGAGGAATTACAAAACCTAGGCACACAAAGAGAAGGCTAGAAAATGTGAATGGCCCTTATATAGTCGCAACATCATATGGGTCTAGAGTGTATCATCTTGCAATACCAAAGGGAGAGCCATTGCTTGAAGCACTGAACAACATGCACCTCCATAAGTATTATGCATGATTTTTGAAAAAAGTACAAAAAAAATTGCAAAAAAGTTCTAAAAAAGTACAAAAAATTACAAAAATTTCTAAAAAAATATCAAAAAAAGAGAAAAAGAGAAAAAATCAAAAAGAGAAAAAAGAGAAAAAAATGGTTGCCTTGATGAAAACCTGGTAAACAGGCATCTTGGCACACAAAATTAGAAATCAAGAGAAAAATCTCATCCACAAGTGAAAACATGGCAAACAAGCGCTTTGGGAAAGTACCGTGGTGAAAACCTGGCGAATAGGCACCACGCATAGTAAGTTATTTCTCTAGTGTCTATTATGGTTCTACTTGGTATACTGATGTCCTTTCCTAATCACATCTTTCAATTTGCATCGACCCTAGTGCCCCTTTATGGCCTGTAACTGGTTGATCTTCTTTGTCTTACCCTTGGTATACCCAATCTATCTATCTTTTTGGCCTCTGCGCATAGCCTCTTTGTTGTCTGGGGGTAGATTCCTGGCACTGAGCATCTTTGAATTTGAATTCAAACTATGGGAAAGACCTTGAACGTGGTTTCTCCATGAGATCCCTTGACTATCCGATTGGAGATAAAAAATTGTAAATATCTTAATGACCTGAAAAAATCATAAAAATCCAAATAAGAAGCTCAAAATTCCCAAAAAATCAAATAATGTCTTGAAAAAATTGCTAAAAATCACATAATGTCCTGAAAAAATTGCTAAAAATCAAATAATGTCCTGAAAACATTGCTAAAAATTCAAATATGATGCTGAAAAAATCCTAAAAATTATTTAAAAAGTCCTGAAAAAAGATCATCACAAAAAAATCCAAATATCTCAAAAATCCTAAAAAATTGCAAAAATCTCTTCAAAAATCTGCAATAAATTTGTACATACTTGTCTTGTTTTTGTGAATCAAACATCATGTTTGCTGACATTAGTGGAAAAATCATCAATCTATGCTTAAAAAAATCATATTCTCACAAACGCGATCTAAATCATTATGACTCAACATTCAATCTCGTTGGACTGTTCAATCTTTCGACCTTCTCTATCAATCAATCTGTCCAAGCTATCCATTAATTATCTAATCAATCAATTTGCAATCTAACTTATCAATCAACAAACATTTTATGCAAGTAGAAAAAGATCAGAATGGTTGTTGGCTCACATTGTTTTAGTGAGTGTTTTTTATTTTCCTTTTTTTATCATGTTCCTATGCTACTCAATGATATTATCTGAACTTATGAGAGTAGCCGGGATGGTTCATGACCAGTTGTTTTCACTTTATCTTTTTTCTACTTGTTTGATGATCTCATGAAATTTTGGGGCATGTCTATTACATTCTTTTGGTATGGAGAAGATCATCCTCTTTTTGCATCATGTTTTTTTACACAAAAAGGATGACTTTATCACTCTAGCTTTTGTGCCACAATGCGCCGCATCCACTTTTGCAATATCAAAATAAGCTCTTATAAAAAAATGCGACTTTTGAAAGCCAACATCTTTCTCCTAACATTTCTCCATCTAATTTCCACTTTCTACTAACAATTCTTGAGTCATTCCTCGCAATCGCCTTGGTCTAGTACTCTGGTATATCAAAAATAGGTGCATCCTCCATACATGCATTCATAAAATAGGAAAAACAACAAAAACATGTGCATTTTGGCATTCATTCATTCATACATGAGAAAATTTCCAAATATACATTTACATTTGGTATTCATTCATTTAAAATAAGTAAAAGATAAAAACAATTATTGCATCCATAACATATATTATTGGGTAACAAAGGCAATACATTGCAATACATAAGCATCATCATATAACAAGAAAGTAAAGCATATACATAGGCATCCATCCAGTGCATCATAAAGTAGCTACATATCATATATATATATATATGTCTCAAAAAGTATCAGAGTACAAAAATCAAGGTGTTTGTGTACACTGAGGCCCGTAGGCTCATAATCTATCACATGTCTATCAAAATTGTCCCTCTGCTAGAGATACCTCTTGTCAATCCCTGCTCTCTTAGTCCTCTTGATCCCTGTCCTATCTGGAAGATGAGGCTCCCCCTATCTGATGCCCTGTCTATCCTGATCTAGGTGGCCTCCTCGGTCCCAACACTTCCCTGCTTCTTTATGTCCTATGGGAGTGTGATCTGCTGGATGACACTCTGTAACTTGGTGCCCACTGATCTTGTGGCACATCTAACTCATACATCACTCGCTAGTACCTCTTCTCCTCTTGGGCATCCCCTAGCATCCCTGCAATATCACGCACACCTAAATCTCTGATGGTACTGATAAACTGGCATGACTCCTCCTCAATATTCTGTGCTCTGGCCATAGCTACATCCCTCTCTGCTATCAACCTATCCATCTATGATGTGAACGATGCTCACTCAGAAATCCATGATGCATAATCTACAGTCCATGATGCACGATCTATAGCCCATGTAGCTCTATTTGTATCTCTCTCCAATGCCAACTGGTCTATCGAGCTCATAAGCTCTGTGATGCATTGTCTCTGATCCTCAAACCCATCATTAGTACCCTACATGTCATCCTCATGTGGTGGTTCATCCCTGTCCTCATCCATATGCATCAGCATCACATTGAGATCCCTTTCTGCATCATCATCCTCCTCCTTGCTCTCATCATCATCCTAATCATCCTCGTCTAACTCCTCCTCATCACCCTCCTCATCCTCATCCTCCTCCTTGGTGTTATCATCTTTGGGCATCCACACTCTTGGTACTGCCACATCCAGATCTATCAAAGAAATAGGTCTATGCTCATCAAACCATCTATCATACTCCTCTATAGTCCATGTGTATGCAACATCTACACCTTCTCTCCACTGTCTGGGTTGTAACTACTAAAAATTTGCATATGCCACCTGAGGCCTGAGTGTTGCACCCCATGTCCTAGCCTTGGCCCTCGAACGAGCAAACAAAGTTGTACCTTTCTATACTCCCTATCTCTCTCCAAACTATTGGTGAACTCGCTCTAGAAGCCGAATCTCAATAACCATGTGACCCATGATGAATCTCCCAATGAGGTATATCTCATGTCTGTAGTATGATAGATGCTCTATGTCATCATCCCATCTAGGTAAATCTCTATATGGGTGCCATGTAAAATCTCTGAGCAGATCTATCTCATGACGAAAGTGTAATGTATATCCCAATGTCCCCTGTGTTAGTGCCCCCTGATAACAATATACATATGGCATATATGGCACAACAACCCTTTGAGAAATGGGCTGGAACATAGCTATGTTCTCGTATGACCACACCTGCAGTAATTTGATCCCACTGCTGATCGACAGTCCTCCTCTATATACCAACTGGTGGAGCTGATAGTATGTCATGGCCAACATGCATGGCCCCCACATGAACATTGTCCCCTCCATGATTATCCACTCGAGGACCCTCCCCTAGAAAATAGGGAACCCATGGCCTCATCTATCAGGTACCAAAAGACATGCAATCACTCCGCATATAACTGCAATCAATCTATCGTGCTCTCTCGTGACCGTCTCCCGCTAGATCTCGTAGTCCTAGATGTCTAAGTCATCGTCGTCACTCTCTAATAGTCTTTGCAATGCCAATCTCCCTATGTTAGGATCATACTCTACCAACTCTCCATGTATGGGAATCCTAACATGTGCCACACATCCTCTAATGTCACGGTCCCCTCCCTAGTCGGTAGGTGGAATGAGCTAGTCTCTGAGTGCCACCGCTCAGCCAATGCTGTGATCAATCCCTGATTTTCGCTAATCTTAGAGATATATGTCATATCGTACAATCCTAGAGAGGCTAGGATCTATCTCTCATGACTACTTAGTCGATGTCATATATCTAGACATGTTGGTCTTCTCTCCTATGTTTGTGGAACTGTCAGCTCCTCCTGTGATCACCATGCGACTTTGGTCAACTTTTTGTATTTTTTTGTTTCTTATTGACCAATCTAGGACCTATTTTGACCTAATTTGACCTAATTGTGACCTTGTCCTAGGGTTTTCACCGTTTTAGGGAAGTTTAGGGTGGTTTAGGAACCCCTAGACCCCATTTTTCAGACATTTCTGACCACCTACGCAGGTTGTCTTACCACCTGGATAGATTGGCCTACCACCTGTGTTGGCTCATAGGTGGTCATCCCACCTACATTGGCTATGTAGGTGGGTATGTGACCTACGTAGGTGGGCACATGACCTGCATAGGTGGCACATTTGAGCCTCTAGCAGGCCCCATTTGACCTTGTTTGACCCTTAAAACCACCTAGAAAAGAGTGCAAAGCTAAAAACCATAGAGGCTCAGATGTAATCACATCGGGTCCCATGTTAGCCAACTCTCAGTAGCTACAAACTTGTTCCCCATACTGATTCTCCGCTGGCACCCGATCCATCTTCCTTGCTCTAACACTCAATTCTTCCAAATGAGAGAGTGAAAATGAGCTCCAATACCCTCTCCAAGCCCTTTTATAGCATCTTGGAAGCCTATATGGACATGAAACCCTTGTGTTTTGTATTGATCATGATGCTTTTGACACTCTGGACCTTATATCTTTTGTGTTTGACCTCTGATTTTTTATCCAATCATTGTTGTGGAGCCGTCTCAGCATTGTCGACAAATCAACCTATCATTTACATTTTTCGGACGAATTCTCGAGGGGGAACCTATGTATCCCACTATCACTGGGGAATGTTTTAGTGCTATTTTCTTTAGGATTCTTTGACACAACACTCATAATTATATTGTATTGTAGACACCTAAAATTGACCAGGTGTATCTCAAACATTCCAAACTATAAATCTCAGCCAAATGCTTCAACATCTCATCTCAATGCAAAACAAATAGATCAAATCAAATGGAAAAAAATCAAATCAAATTTAAAGATCAAATAATCATGAAATCAAATAATGAAATTCAAGCCTAAAGGCATTAATCAAATTATGCAATTGATTTTTCAATTGTATAGTTCAAATCAAAAAGATTAAATCAAACCCAATCACCCTTCCATGGCTAATTTAATTAAAGGATGGAGTTATTTAATTCCCAATATCTTTGAGACAACCAACCAACTTTCCCTCCATTTGAGAACACCTCAAAGCTTTTGACTTAACCAAACTTTGATCATGATCAACTCACTCTACCCCTACCCTTGGGAAAATGCTATAAATACAAGCCATGTCCTTTGTGTTTGGGATCCAAGAATTTCAAGAGCAAAAGCATCCTTACTATAGGCATATTGAGAGATTATGAGGATCATTTGAGAGCTTTTGAGAGAATTTTAGTATTTTCATTAGCATTCTAGTATATCATGTTTAGGAGCATTTGTTGTTTTCTAACATAATCTTGGAGCATTTTGAGCATTTTAGCTAGACTTGAGCATTCATTTTTCATTCATATCTCATTCTAGGATTGTACTTGAGAGAGATTAAGCCTGAGAGCTCTCTTAACAAAGCTTGGATAGAGAACCATGAGATGATATATATTGTTTAGCTTCAATTATTAGATTAATTTGTTTTATCTTTCCATAGAATTGTTGCTCTTAATCTTAATTTCATGAAGGTGTATTTTCTTACACACATAATGGTGCCCACCGTGGGGCTCTAAGCCTATTTACTAACATTTTTATCTTAAGATTTCATATGTTTGCTTGGTTTTCGGTGTTTTTTTTTCCAAGAATAGGAGAAGAGCCCCGTATGCAATGCTAAGAGTTGCTTATGAACACAAAAACACTGCCTACAGAGCCTGATTTGTCTCCGTCTTTCGTTCTGCTGTCATGTTCCAAATAAATCACGCCACCTACCAAATAAATTGTGTCACCTGCTAGATAAAGTGCACTGCCTGTGACTTTTAAACAGCCGCCTAACAACAATCTCTGGCTGCATTTTATACTTTCTGCACCGCCTACTCTATTTAATTAGCTGCCTATGATATTTTAAGAGCCGCATGTCAAGAATTATAAGCCGCCTATAAAGTTTTAATTTATTCTTATTAACATTTGGCAGGTGCCCTTTAGCTGCTAAATGCCGCATAATTGCTTTTTCTTTAAATCAAATTTTGATTAATTCTATCACTGTGGTAACTCTCTGTGTTTTCGTTTCCTGCAAATAAAAAATCACCCCAAGGTGCAGAAACCAGAGAAGTGGATTTCAAAGCCTAGCAAGGAGGTAAGAGTCAAAACCAAGAATGATAAGGAGATACATACAACAAATTTATTAGAGAGTTTATTTGAGGAAGAACACTTGTATGATCACTACATTAAGGTGTTCTTTTCTTATAAATGAAAATTTCCTACTCTCTAATTGATTTTTATGCTTACTTCTTTAAAGCTTCATTTGATAAATCTTTCATTTTAAAAGAGCTTTTAGGAGATATTTTCATCATTTGAATTTTTCCAAGTTTCCTTCACTTTGCATTTCTTTGTGTTGACTAAATTTTTGGAGGAGATGGAGTGGGAACAATCACCACTAGGTGAGTAAAAACAAGCCAAAATACTCAAAAATGTGCCTATCCTTTGCTAGCTTCAAAATTAGGTACTTATCCTATCAAGCTTGCATTGATAAAATTGTGGCTTTCTTTTAAATCTAGTATAAGTAGAAAATATTTTATTTTGTCCAAATTGAACAAAGTGAATCAAAAATCCAAACGTGCAAATTCAATTTGGTAGAAAGACAAGGATAAGGAATTAAACCACACATTTCAATTTTAAGAACCTCTTTATTAAGGGGTTGAAAATGAACAAAACTATTTGAGGTGTTTGGAACAAAGAAAAACAATAGGGATATGCTCTTCACTCTTTGAGTGAATCAGATTCTCAAACTTGTTGGACTGAGTTCAATTCTTTCTTTTCATTAACATGCTAGCTAAATAGAGCTTTAAAGGGCCTGCCTCCCGAGAATTTCCTTATGAGGACAGTGAGAGGGAATGACCCAAAGTGGGAGATATTTTCTTTTACCACAATATCGTCTGACCCACTATAAATAATGCACTTTTCCTTAATTAGAAAGTGACTAAAACTTGTGCAAGCCATCCTCACTTCCTCTAGTAGTCCTTCAGGATTGCACAAAATCATAATTTTGTGCATGTGGGAAGCCCTCAAAGGGATAAAGGATCTTGTCAAGGTTTAGACTGGAATAGTTTTGAGACCTGATAAAGTAGCAGACCTACCTTTGTAAAGACATGATTAAAAGCCAAATTTGTTGATGCTAAGGTAGATTCTTGGAAGACTTTCTCATGCAAACCTGTTGAAACATCTGAGACTATACACTTTTAGTGTGGTTTTTAGTGATATGGTGCAAATTTGATGTGTGTGTTGAGTTTGTACTTCATTTTCATGCAAGAATATTATTTAACAGGTCTGATAAAAAACCTTTAAAATTTTAAAATCCAAAAAAATGAAAATTTCAATTTTGATCAGCAAAGAGCCACCTACAAACAATTCTGGGCTGCCTACAAACAATTTTGTGCCACCTACAAATAATTCTGGGCCACCTACAAGCAATTATGTGCTGCCTACAAATAATTTTGTGTCGCCTACAAATAATTATGTGCCGCCTACAAATAATTTTGTGCCACCTACAAACTATAGAGTGCCATGTAGAGTAATTGCAGTAACCGCTTACCAACATTTAAAGGCCACCTACACATAGGCAAGTTCCACCTAGAAACAAAGAAGGGCAAACAGGGGGCATTTCCCAAGGGTTTGGAAAGATTTTGAAATCAGATTTGGATACCTTTTTTGGAGTTATTTCTATCCAGTGCAGCAAATAGATCATATTCCTTCAAATATCTATAATGATGAATCTATTTGAGAAACAAATCAATCCTATGGTAGAGAATAATTATCAAAATCAAGATCAAAATCTCCATAGGACTCCATACAATGAAGTAATTGATGATGCAATATTGGAGGCATCCCAAGATCCCGTATTCCTTGAAATCATGGAACAAATTTTGATGAAGGATAAAGAAGCATATTTTGCTCAATTGGGAGCAACCCTTCCTCATAATGATGACATATCAACATTGAGGAAGAATAAGGAAAAACAAAAGGATACATCATTTAACAAGCCATCATTAAGATCAATTTTTCCTTTTCTTTATGATGATGGGCCATCCGTATCTTCATCTTCTCCAAACAAAGAGGGATTTCAGAGGAACACACCTATTTTGGATCAATAGAAATGTCATGACCACCCTATTTGTGATCAAGGTAATAAAGAGAATGAAGAGAAAGGTACCACTCTCAAGCAAGATCTAATGTATAAACCTCTATCTAGAAAGGTTTCTCCCATAACCTTTACGCCTTTCATCCTTCGTCTGTCTCACAAAGCTTCACAACTATCCAAAATTGCTCGACCAAAGAGAAAACCTAATGATGATACTTTTCATGTTGACTATTTCTACCCTCAAGGACTACCTCTAAAAGAAACCCAAGCTAATTTACATCTTGCTGCAAATTTTTTCCATGCTTCAAAGATCATAGAATCTAAGCTTCCATGTGCTTCAAAGCCTATTCAAAATGATTCTCCATCATTCTTCCAAACATTCCCCACGCATATCCAAGCATCTACCTTATCCTTAAAAGTGGCTCCATGTCAAGAGGATAACCCAAAGAGAAAAGAAACAAGTATCAATAAAGATCAAGATCAAGATGTTATCCAATCTCCTCCCATATTTGATGAAGGTCGCATATCCATAGAAGCTTTTGATGATCCCCTTGCACCCTTTCATGTCTTCCAAACTAATATCCTTCCATTTCATGAACAAAGCATCCTCCCAAGCTCTATACCTAGTCCAATTCCCAAGCAAGATCAAGATATTCCTTCCACCATTTCCAATGAACATATTGAAAATTCAAAGCAAAGAACCTTCTCTACACCATCCAAAGATCCTTGTCAAGATTGAAATACCCCATCAACTCTTTGTCATGATCCTCCATATTCACCTCAAGAAACCATCATTCCTCCATATCCCTTGCATAAGAATAAATCCCTTCAAGATTCATTTGATCCTATCAAAGTTGTGCCTATGAAAGTTACTCATGAGCTAATTGGTATAAAGATAAATCTTAAAGATGAGAGCCTTGACAATGTAACTCATGCCAAAGATATTGATATCCCTTTCACACCTTATCTCCTTCCATTCAAGTGCAACCATACACCTTCACCATCCTCCAAATCCATTTTGGGTTCCTATGTCCCAAAGCTAAAGTCTTCATCCCTTCCATCCATATTGGGTCCATATATTCCTTCATCAACCATTTCTACCATCCCTAGCTCTTCCTCCACTTACCCTACCATGTATCAAGATCAACGAAGGCACACATACTTGAAGAATGTCCAAACACCCATCCATATGAACCCTCCATATTATTCCTATTCACCCATAATTCCCAAGTCTTTTGGAAGTAATTTGGATGTGCAACATAAAAAATAGAAATCCAAGAATTTCAAGAGAAAAAGCATCCTTACTATAGGCATATTAAGAGCATATGAGGAGCATTTGAGAGCTTTTGAGAGAATTTCAGCATTTGCATTAGCATTCTAGTATATCATGTTTAGGAGAATTTGTTGTTTTCTAACATAATCTTGGAGCATTTTGAGCATTTTAGCTAGACTTGAGCATTCATTTTCCATTCATATCTCATTCTAGGATGGTCTTTGAGAGAGATTAAGCCTAAGAGCTCTCTTAACAAAGCTTGGATAGAGAACCATGAGATGATATAGATTGTTTAGCTTCAATTTTTAGATTAATTTGTTTTATCTTTCCATAGAATTGTTGCTCTTAATCTTAATTTCATGAAGGTGTATTTTCTTACACACATAATGGCACCATTTTTTGGGAGCTCACTACCATGTATCAAGATCAACAAAGGCACACATACTTGAAGAATGTCCAAACACCCATCCATATGAACCCTCCATATTATTCCTATTCACCCACAATTCCCAAGTATTTTGGAAGTAATTTGGATGTGCAACATAAAAAATAGAAATCCAAGAATCCACATGTGTATAAAAATCACCATGTCCCATCTAATCAACATGTGAATGAAAAGAAAAAATAAATATCCAAAAGGCCGCAAAGGTCTACAGAGAAAAAAGAAATATCCAAAAGGCCGCAAAGGTCCACCAAGAAAAAATAAAAATCAAAGAAAATGTGGGTTCCTAAATCCCTCATTGAAGAAATGCATTCAAAAGCATCACAAAAGAAATAAAAATCAAAGACTATGTGGATTCCCAAGTCACTTTTGAAAGACTTGCACACAAA
>MU224133.1:1677423-1702253 GCA_018584345.1 Thuja plicata | reverse complement strand
TGGCTCTTAGTATTATGTTACATTCATTGATGATGCAACTAGGAAAGTATGGATATATTTCATTAGACAAAAATCTGATGTATTTGAAACTTTTAAGAAATGGAAAAGCTTGGTTGAAAATGAGACTCGAAAAAGATTAAAATTTCTTAGATCTAATAATGGTGGTGAGTATTGTAGAAAATAATTTGAATATTATTGTGCCTCTACTGGTATTTGTAGATAGAAAATAGTTCCAAGTACTCCACAGGAAAATGGATTGGCTGAACGCATGAACAGGACAATAATGGAACGTGTTAGGAGCATGAGGTTGCATGCTAGGATCCCCCTAAACATGTGGGAAGAGGCTGTAAATACTACTGTGTATTTGATAAATAGAGGTCCCTCTACTCCCTTGGGTTGTGGTATCTCAAAGGAAGCATGGACAGGTAAGAAGGTGAGTTATTCTTTTCTCAGAACCTTCGGTTGTGAAGCGTTTGCACATATAGATTTTGAAAATAGAACCAAGCTAGAAGCCAAATCTAAGAAATGTATATTTGTTGGATATGGCATTGATGAATTTGGTTATAGGCTTTGGGATTTTGAAAATCATAAAATTGTAAGAAGTAGGGATGTCATATTCAATGAGAAAGTGTTGTACAAAGATCTGTTGCAGCAACATGAGAAGAAAGAAAATGATTATGTAGTGCTAGATTATATTCAAAATGATAATGTTCCAGAAATTCCTTATGCTCCGCAACTACAGAAACAAAAAATACCACACACCCCAGTAAATGCTAGATGGTCAACAAGGCTAAGTAGACCTCCAAATAGATTTTCACCTTATTTGTATTCTATCTTATTAACTGATGTTGGTGAACCTGAAAGTTATAATGAAGCTATGTAGGTGGATACAAAATTGCAGTGGGAGTCTGCAATGACAGATGAAATGGAATCCTTGCTAAAAAATTAGACTTGGGATTTATGTAAGTTACCTGCAGGTAAACAGGATTTGCAGAATAAACGGGTTTACAGGTTGAAAGAAGAAGATGGAGGTAAGAAAAGATTTAAAGCCAGATTAGTAGTAAAAGGATTTGCACAGAAACATGGTATTGATTTTGATGAGATTTTTTCTCCAGTTGTTAAAATGATTTCTATTCATACTGTTTTAAGTATTGTGGCTACTGAAGATTTGCATTTAGAGCAGCTTGATGTTAAAACAACCTTTCTTCATGGTGATTTTAATGAAGAAATATATATGGTACATCCATAGGGATTTGAGGTCAAGGGTAAGGAGAGTTTAGTGTGCAAATTGCTGAAAATTTTATATGGCTTGAAGCAAGCACCTCAGCAATGGTATATTAAATTTGATACTTTTATGAATGAGAATGGATACACTCAATGTAATTATGACCATTATGTTTATTTCAAGAGGTTAAATAATGATAGGTACATTATTCTATGTTTATATGTTGATGATATGTTTGTAGCTGGATCTAACATGGATCATATTAAGGGGTTGAAACAACAGTTAGCAAAATCTTTTGCTATGAAGGATTTGGGGACAGAAAAGCAAATCCTTGGCATGAAAATTTGCAGAGATAGGAAGAACAAAAAATTAACTCTATCTCAAGTTGATTATGTTGAAAAGGTGTTGCAGAGATTCTACATGAAGGATGCCAAAGCTGTCACTACACCTTTGCCTAGTCATTTGAAATTGACCAAAGAAATGTGTCCAAAGACACCGGAAGAAGAGGCAAAAATGTCCAAGATACCTTATGCTTCAGCTATAGGGAGCTTAATGTATGCTATGGTATGTACTAGGCTAGATATTTCACATGCAGTGGGAGTTGTTAGCCGGTATATGAGTCACCCTGGGATTGAGCATTGGAATGCAGTCAAATGGATTCTCAGATATTTGAGAGGTACATCCAATAAGTGTTTACACTTTGGGGGCTCTTCTACTACTGTTCATGGCTATGTTGACTCAGATTTGGTAGGAGATATAGATACCAGACAGAGTACTATAGGTTATGTATTTACTATTGGTGGGACAGTAGTAAGTTGGATTTCTCAGTTACAAAAGGTGAATGTGTTATCCACTACAGAGGCAGAGTATGTTTCTGCTACAGAGGTAGCCAAGGAGATGATATGGCTTCAATTCTTCATGGAAGAATTGGGACATCCATAGGTAGATAATTATTTGTATTCAGATAGTCATAGTGCCATTCATCTTGCAAAGAATTCTGCTTTGCACTAAAAAACAAAGCACATACAATTGCAATATCATTTCATCCGGTCAATTTTGGATGATGGATAGTTAAAGTTGGAGAAGATACATACAAATGATAATCCAAAAGATATGTTTACAAAGGTAGTGACAAGGGAGAAGCTGAATTCCTCTTCAGCTTCGGATGGTCTTCTAGACTGAATAGAATAAAATAACAACAGAGTCTAGGGTGGTTTCTTTATTCCAGTGGGAGCTACAGGTTTGGTCAATCAGTCTCCAAGTGGGAGATTGTTATGTATGTGGAGCCTAATTAGACTTAGTTTCTTTTGGTGTGGTTTCCCCCCAAACATATCTATTTGGCCCCCAAGCTCGGGGTCAAGGCTCAACCATTGATTTTCTATTAATCAGAGTATTTTTTCCCTAAATAGGTTAGGTCAAATATGCTTGTGAAAAGGGCTTAGGGTTTTGAGATTTCATTGTATGAGGGATTTTTTTAGCTTCTTATGATGGTATTGAGTTACAGGTTTTTTTTTAGATTGTAATCACTGGATAATAATAAAGATATTGGACTCGCTGTTGGTGGACGTAGCCCAGGGATTGGGTGAACCACGTTAAATCTTTGTGTCTTTTGTGTTCTCTTTCATGTTTATATTTGCATTATTATGCTTATTATTCTAACATTTAATGGTTTCAAGTCATTCAAAATGAGATTTTCCTTTGCATTCATTATCATTAGTCATTATTCATTACATATTTTCATGTCACGAGAAAAACAAGAAAAAAAGAAACATTAATCATTATTCATTTTCTATATCATCATTTAGAATTGCATATCATAAGTTAAACTTCATACAAAAAAAACCAAAAAGATAGTTGCATTTCATTTATCATAGCACTAAGTATTGCTTTCATTGCATTGCATATTTCATACATGGTTAAATCAGAAAAGCATATAGAAATAAATTGCATTCACATCATTTGCATCCATTTTATCTATGTCCTACTCTAAGACATTTGCATCCATAACACAATAGAAATAAATGCATCATAGAAACATGTAGACATGCATAAAAGGAAATCTCATAACATCATAAAGGAGGAATCAAAGATCATCATATATAAATGTCCATCATCAATGTCTATAACATAAATTAGTACATCAAAACAATGGTCCATACATCAAAGTCTTGATCAAAAAATACATATGATACAAAGCTGTATATCCTAGGTCCAAATCTATCTCATGACCTAGCAGGGGCACCTGATCCATCTCTGGCTAAACCTGTGCCTAACCCCCCTACACCATCAGGATCTCTATCACCTGCTCTATCCTGTGCACTAGGAGGTGCCTGACTCATGCTTGCACTAGTAGGTAACTAAGCCAAAGTAGCCAAAAATGGCTGCAGCATGGTTGTAACCTGATCTAATCTCGCTATCACTACAGTCATCCCTACCTATAAACCCCTCACATCCTACACTATATCATTTGAAACAGGAGGCACTAGAGGTGCCTGTGATGCTGGAGGATCCTGTGGTGCCTGAGGCACTAAAGGTACCTGAGGTATCACCTATGCTGTAATGACCTATGGGTCCACCTGTGGAATCTATTCCTGAATTGGAACTTGTCTAGCCACCTAGACACGTCTATGTCTATGTCTGGCCCAATCAGCATCAACTCTCAAGGGACCCTGATCTGGAGCTACCTGTGCTCGTCTCTGCCTAGGCAGCCTAAATCCATTGCCTCAACCTCTCACATGACCACCTCTCATATGAGGTCCAGCTGCTCTCTATATCTAAGGTTCCCTAGGTACTCTCTGTACTCTACACCTACGTGGCCTACTGCCGTCATCTCCATCATCCCCATCATCACCGTCATCATCTGATAGCTCATCAACATTAGGAATGGGCTCTGCAGGATCAGTGAATTGCATGAATTAATGTTGAATAAACCACTCACGATACTTTGCTAACATCCCTACATCTGCCACCTATGGCATCATATCCAAAACACTATATCTGAGCTGATCTATCTACAAACAAGTTGACTAGTAGTCAACCTGTGCTCCCCATATCAATCTCTCAGCCTGTACTCTGGCATAAAGTGCCATACCCTATGGCATATCTTGCATCTAGCCAAACTGATGGAGTACTCTCCCATAATAAAACCTCTCAATGACTAATGGTGATCGTCCTATCATCCATCAAGGTGAAAACATATAAGGTAACTCATCGTCATCCTCCTGCCACCTCTCACATTGCAGATATGGCCTCCATACTACCTGATCAATATCATTGATAGTACATCTCCAAAAATTGACCTTGCCTAGATGATGCTAGACAACCATGCTGTCATATAGAAAAGTATAAGGGTAACCATGACCCCATACTCAAGATGCTCCCAAGTCCATAACTGTAACAATACTATACCTGCACAAATAGCTGCACTGTGTCGATACACAATCTCGTGAAGATCATGATATAACTATGCCAAAACACAAGAACCCCAATCCAATCTCTGTGGATGTGCAATCAGGTCCTCTAAAATTTGGCCCCATCCGACCGCGAAACCATGACCTCTCCTATCTGGTAAAAGTAATCCCCCAATCACAGCTCCTAATAACGCTGGTAAAGTGGGAAATGAGGAAAACTATGCCCAAGTAATGCAATCAACTGCAATGGTGTTATCTCTAAACACCCGTCTGCATACACTGCTTTCATATACTAAATAATAATACACCCACTCTCCATGATTCAGGATCCTCAATAATCTATATACATCCTCTAGTGTAATATTCATCTCGCCTAGAGGTAAATGAAAGGTATTAAATGGTCAGAGTGCCATCGCTCTGCCATAGCTATCAACAAACCTCAGTTCAACTGAAACCAAGGGAGATCTAAAAGGAAACTGAGTCCACATGTCTCAATCATATGCCGCTCAGGAGGTGTAAGCTCATCTACCAAATCAAAAATCCATAATGCTACACCTCGTACCCACAACTTGCGGTAATGCTCCTACATTTTGAAACAAAGTGCATCATGTTTGTTTTTCTCTTGGTGAACCATTCTAAGTCAATCACAAAACATTAAATCCATCTTTTCTCTAACTCAAGCGTATCAACTTATTTCTCCTAACCTCTATATCGTGAGACACAAGGACAATTTGTAATCATTTTTAATCATATCTGATTGACCTATCAAACATTCATCATTATGACTTTTTTAATAACCTAAACACTACATGACATTGTGAATGAAAATTTTCTAGCTTGGAATCTAATTGGGTCATCTAGACGATCAATCGAACTGAGTTCATCTTTTTCCTATATCAATTTCCAATTTTATGGTAGGCGGCACTTAACTTAGTGTATGCGGCTTTTAAAACATTAAAAGTGGCTCTTTACCACTCAGAGGCAGCACTTAACCAATTAGATGGCCTTTTACAGGCCTACGTGGCTTTAAAACATTAAAAGTGGCTCTTTACCACTCAGAGGTGGTGCTTAACCAATTAGATGGCCTTTTACAGGCCTACGCGGCTTTTAAACTCTCGTATGCGGCCTTTAAAACATAGGGTTTTTCAGGCGGTTGATTACATTTTTGGGTAACAATTTGACCTAGCTCCTACGTGGCTAAGGATTGTACATACACAAATTTTCATAGCAGGGACACGGATTTTACGTACCCCATGCGGCACTTTACCTATCCTACATGGCATTTTGCTAAAACTTTCCTAGAAAGCAATAAAAAGATGTAATAAATGCTATTTCAAAAGTAATAAATGCACTAAGTGAGTTCAAACCACTCACCAGAGGCCTGTAGTCAGGTCTCTGATATCTGTGCACTCGCTCAAACTTGTGCTCTTGAATGGGGACCACCATTACTGTCCATCATCAGTTACTCAGACCAAATTCTTAATAGTAAAAAGTGAAAATGAATAGTAAATTTGGGTTTTTCAACCTATTTAAGCTATTTTAACCTATTTTATGAGATTTTTGACCCAGTCAAACCTAATTTGCATATTCTGCACAATGGGGCATTTGTTTGATATCTCTCCAAACATCATTATTATCGAAAATGCAATCATCTTGGATCTATCCTATCAGCATTGTTCATCAAAAACTTTTACATACGATCAATATGATTTCATCTTTGAGGGGGCATCATCATATCATCAAACTGGGATTCTGCATCATATCTTGTATCAAATTTAGGGCATTAAAATTTCAAACTTTATCAATTGGAGTTTAATATCAAAATATCATATCGGGGTTTCATATCAGATTTTCATATCAAAGCATCATATTAGGGTTTCATATCAGATTTTGATATCAGAGTTTCATATCATATTTTCATATCAGAGTTTCATATCAAATTTTCATATCAGGGTTTTCATATCAGTCAATCAGCTCCTCAACATCGAATCAAAGATCAAGACAATCAAGCTTTCTTTGAATCAATACGCTTCGCACATCAATTCAAAGAGGGCATTTGTAGACACCTAAAATTGACCAGGTGTATCTCAAACATTCCAAACTATAAATCTTAGCTAAATGCTTCAACATCTCATCTCAATGCAAAACAAATAGATTAAATCAAATGGACAAAAATCAAATCAAATTTAAAGATCAAATAATCATGAAATCAAATAATTAAATTCAAGCCTAAAGGGATTAATCAAATTATACAATTGATTTTTCAATTGTATAGTTCAAATCAAAAAGATTAAATCCAACCCAATCACCCTTCCATGGCTAATTTAATTAAAGGATGGATTTATTTAATTCCTAATATCTTTGAGACAACCAACCAACTTTCCCTCTATTTGAGAACACCTCAAAGCTTTTGACTTAACCAAACTTTGATCATGATCAACTCACTCTACCCCCTACCCTTGAAAAATGCTATAAATACAAGCCATTTCTTTTGTGTTTGGGATCCAAGAATTTCAAGAGCAAAAGCATCCTTACTATAAGCATATTGAGAGCATATGAGGAGCATTTGAGAGCTTTTTAGAGAATTTTAGCATTTGCATTACCATTCAAGTATATCATGTTTAGGAGCATTTGTTGTTTTCTAACATAATCTTGGAGCATTTTGAGCATTTTAGCTAGACTTGAGCATTCATTTTTCATTCATATCTCATTCTAGGATTGTCCTTGAGAGAGATTAAGCCTGAGAGCTCTCTTAACAAATCTTGGATAGAGAACCATGAGATGATATAGATTATTTAGCTTCAATTCTTAGATTAATTTGTTTGATCTTTCCATAGAATTGTTTCTCTTAATCTTAATTTCATGAAGGTGTATTTTCTTACACACATGTATCAAAGAGGGGAAAAATGTAGACACCTAATAATGGTTTGAGCTTGCTAGTCTACGTGTTTTAAGATTTTTAGCATTACAATTGAAATGTTTTTTTGTGACTTAATTATTCCTCTATGTTGTGCATATGATCTTTATTATATGGTGACATTGTGTATTTTTTCGATGATTGAACATTGCAAAATTGTTCAGTTATTTACTAACAATTATACTCTCTTTACCAAATCGATCATTTTCCAAATCATTTTTGATTAACCCTAAACTGATTCTTTTCAATCCTATTCCATCCTATTCAATCCTAAACAATTCCAAACCTTCCTAAATCATTTAAAACCCATCCTATTCTATTCCTAATCACTTGGAGAATTTTCTGGACTCATTCCAACCATTTAGGGGCATTGTCCAAGATCACTGATGCCTAATTCATCCAATTTCCAAACTGATCAAAACCATATTTCAATTCGATCGATCTTGTCATCATTTTAGGAGCATTTTACAAGATCATCGGTGTTTCGTATCCCCTTAATCAGCCATTTGATAACATTGTCAAAGATCATTGGTGTTATCGCTATCAATCTATCAATATCAATTCAATAGTGTTTTTCATATTTGTCAATACTTTTTCTGATCATGATTATTTTGGGAACATTGTCCAAGTTCATCAATGTTTCCCTATTTCTATTTCAATCTTACGAATCCATCAAATTTCATTGGTGCTTTTCAATCATTTCCAATCATCATTATGCAGGCACATTGTTAAAGCTCATCGATGTCTCGTGATTTCCTAAACTATTCCAGAATGCTGGGAATTGATCCTAAACCTTATAAATATCATCAAAATCATTTCAATTCGACATCAACACCTTCAATTTGACCTATAATTTGCTAATTTCCCCTCTAGGGATAAATAACCCATAGTTTATCCCTAGGTCCTAATTGAATAAATAAATAAACTTTATTTATTCCCTTTTCCCTAAGTCTTGAACAATTAATTAATTTTTATTAATCAATTGGCTAATTTCAATTTATGAGATTTTCATAATTTCATAAATCTAATTATGGATTTTAAGGAATATTGAGAATATTGAATTATTAATTTCATTAATGATTCCTAATCCTACCTAAATATCATATCTCTTAGTTGAGGATTCACATCCCTATTAAGGTGCTTCACAAATTTTTTAATATCTCCTTGTTTGATCTCCCCCATATCATGCTTCCTAACATCTTACCAACCAAATCTCTTCATTATTCATGGATTCTTGAAATCCTCACCTAATTGACCCTCATTTCCTATAAATTGAGAGCTATTCCTCACATTCAAGGTTAACCACAATATTTTGAGAACCTAAAGAATTTTTAGAAATCTTCTAGTATTCTCTTTAGCAAAACTTGGCTTTTTGTGCAATTGTGTGTGTGCAAAAGAGAAACATCAATCTCATTATGGAGAAGAAAGAAGGACATGGGAGCTTCCTTTGAAGGGGATTTTTAAGTGTTTATGCTTATGTTTATGAATTCATCTTACAAATAGCTTTCATGATAGATTAGATAGGTTTAGCATACTCTTTAGGGTTTGTGGTTTCCTATATATGCTAAAATACCTTTTTCTGGTCTTATGTCTGAAATGAGAATACTATGAGAATACTATAAGATGTTGGCCAAGTTTCTATTAACCTCCAAATATCCAAGGGAGGGTGTTCTTGTGGGGTCCAAAGTGGACTCCAACCTGCAAGAGATCACAGATACAGAGCCTGAACTATGGGCTAAAATATAGAGCCTGGTCAAAACCATATACCAATAGAGGGCCACCGGAGATGATATGGAAAAATACGTGGCCGCCTCCAGAATCATCAAAGATAAAATTTTCCCCTACTCAGTGCATGCACCGGAGCTGATCCTTTAACTGGCGATGCTCTACAATGGCCCCACTACACTACCCAATGCCCATCGTCAATCTGGATGCCGCCACTTTTTCTTTGGGGCTAGGGATCCCCCAATTCAAGGTAACCATTATTATCTCCCAGCCCATGTCACTAAAGGAGTTCAAGGAAATATCCCTCCTTTCCTGACAACATCTCAATACTCACTGGTTGAAGTCCCTAAGAAGGGACAATAAGAAGATGAAGCTAGAAATTCCCCACGGAGACTTCAAAGACTACATTCAGGTGGGAATCATATTTTTGTGCAGGCTCTTCGGAGAGCCCCGTGCCCATGACTTTTCAGCATGGATTTATTACTTCCTCTACTACATCACCACCCACAATCAGACCTTCAACTGGGCAACCATCATCTCCAATCATGTAGATGCGTAGCTAAAGAGTGTCCTCTAGAATTCAAAATTCTACATGACATCCTATGTGTTATGGGCCTTGGCCCAATAGAGACCCACTTTTTGGGGTTTGCAGATAGTAGGAGTTCTCAAGAATGGGCCCAGCTATTTGGTTCCATGGGAACATTATCCCCAGATTCAGTGGGAACTTAGCATTCATTTATCACAACATTTTAACACTTACTTAGGACACCGGGTACCAGTAGTCATAGGATGCGATGAACCTGGTGAGCACTTACGGAAATTATTTTATTCAATTCCAATAGCATACTTACATTCAAGTGACTAGCTTCTCTTGGAAACCCTACCTACTCCCCAGACATTGCAATGATAGGATTATTCGTTTGGAGTTTTGTAGGCAAATCTTGGAGCTCCATGCAATCTTTGCCTTGAAAAAGGTTATATCAATTGCATTCCCAATCACTTGTGGGATCTATTCTTGTATTCTCACAGTGGTCAAAGAGGCCAAAAATGATTTAAAGAGTCTAGGACTGGCTGAATTCCACCATACCATAAGAAATTTTGATCTGGTAGGCAAGATAATAGAGGCACTACTCAGAGCATTCCCGCCACACAAAGATGATATTGATGATTTATGGGTAGATTTCCATGATATTTTTGATCTCTGGACCCGACAGCACTCCCAGATGTCCAAAGGATTGATGAAGGCCCTCGGCCTTTGAGGTTTCCTGAAAGATTTTATTGATGATGGGCCTCTAGAGGACCCATCATATAAAGAGCAGGAGATCGACAAGTTGGATCTCCCTCTAGTGGATTGGGACACCCCGGAGAACTTAATTATTGAGGATGTGAGTCACCTCATTATTGATAATATTTGCAAGTATCTTGAGAGGTTGTGTCCAAGGAGCACCCATAATGGTCCAATTTTACGGGGGTCTGCTTCGACCTCCAGAGCCACCAGACCAAGAAAAAGAAAAGGGAAGGAGAAAGAAAGTGTCGTGGCCCAAGTACCTTCCCAAGATCTGCTCCCCATGATGGCACAAATTTGTGAATAGATGGAGGCGTTTAGGTTGATGAGCCAAAAGATAAGAACCCATCTCTCCCATGGTCTCCTTGCAACTCCAGTGGGATCTGCCCACCCTACGAGATCCCCCTCATTGGCAGCACTTATGATCAGGCAGAAATTCATCGAGGTGGAGTCTGCAGATATTTTGGATATTGGGGCCCCACTAAAAAGAAAGAAGAAGAAGAGGGTAGCCCATCCTCGAGGGTAGCCCATCCCCCAAGCACAGACACAGGCCCCAGCATGCCCAATGTTCCCCTAGTAGAAGTCACTTCAGACTCCCCTGAACTGGATGATATTTTAGAGACCTCTCCCCCACACAACAACTTTGATGACATCTTTAGGATAAATGAGCTCATCAACCTGCATGGAGAGATAGATAAGGTGGTAGAATAAATAGCGGCACAAGAGGTGGAGATAATCCCTGATAAAGGGGAGACACAAGAAAAGGAGGTGATCCCAGAACAAGAGGTCTGTGAACCTGAAAATGAATTAGAACAAGAAAAAGCACAAAGAGAACCTGAGCAGGAGGAAACACCGGTCCAGGGGACCGAGGAAGAATTAAGGCAAGAAAATGATGAGTGACCAAAAACTAGGGAAACTAGACCCATGGGATCAACCATACCCCCAACTGTCATGCTTCAAATGCCTTTGGTTACTCAGGGTGACCAAGTGCCCTAGAGTACATTTGGTGAGGTGGTCTCAGTGGCTCAACAATCAAACATTGGCCAAACACCTCCGCTACCTCTGGAGAATGTTTTAATGAAGAAGGATGTCTTGATGAATGAAGTCAAAGAGGAACAACAATAGTAAGATGAGGGGAGAAACCCTAGAAATATAAATGTTGATTCGACTGATGCTGTGAAAGACAGGGAAATCCTTGAGGATATAGATAATGCTAGTGGAGATGAGGTCCTAGACATCATGAATAAGGATTCCACTAGGGTGAGAGATACCTAAGCTTTTGGGGAGTAGGAACAGGTATAGGAAAAAGAGAAGGAGCCCGATGAAACCACAGATACTGGGAATGCACCACCAGACTTAGAAGGAGATCCCAAAATTCAAGCCTTGGCAAGAAAACTACCCCAAGCACCACATTGGCTGGTGGAATCTAGATTAAGAAAGGCCTCGAGGGAAACAATAGGTGTTCCCCTCTCCTTGGCCTAAATTATGGCGCAGAACGCAGAGGATAAGAAGCCCAAAAAGGCTCAGACAATCCATACCCTCTGGACCGGTCCAAGAGGAAGCACATTTGCAATAATTGCAACACCTCCCCCAAATATAGATGCAGCAACAATAAGGGCCGAATATTATGCAATCACAGAAGTGCCTCTAGGAAGGAGAGATAAGAAAGGAGAGCTAGACCTGCTAAGAGAGGAAACCTAGGTATTTGAGGCCCAATATGATAAACAAGTGCTGAAGTTAAAAGAGGAAAGAGTGAAAAATGAAAATCTCCTTGGACTTCTAGTAGAGTTGACATAGCCACTAGCCAAGATCCATCCGGAAGCCTCCACCTCTAGAGAACCACTTCCATAGGGTGACATGGATGCTCTTAGGGCCATGAATAAAAAGGCATAGGTTATGGATGGGTGGATTGCCAAAAAGATCAAGGCCGTAAGGCAATTTTTAGATGTATCACTCCTTGACCTTTACTTGGCCAATAATCTCTTGGGCCAAGTAACCAATGCCATTTTCATATGGGAAGGGAACTTAGAGAATTACAAAGGGTGGAGGACCGGGTTAGATGAAGTCATCAACTCCAGGTAAGAGGTCGTCACAGAGGAAGAATTTTTTTGAGAGGAATCATTCAAATTACTCCAGGCCCAATACTCTAGACTTGGCCTCAAAATTGAGGTATGCAAGAAACTGGTCACGACCCTAAAGGAGAAACTCACAGCGGTTTGATATTCATTGGACCTTTTTAAATCATTCATTGGAAGGGTGTCACAAGTTGATCCCTTCACCACCAGAACATTTACCCCATAGGACTATGTTCTCAGCAAATATGATGAGTTGATGGAGTCCTAGTACCAGTGTGCTGGAGATTTTGATGGAGCAAAACTATTAAGAATATCTGACATGATGCTCCTGGCTCATGACTCCGTAAATCTAGTTGATGAATTCTAGTATGGGGCTAGAGAGATTGAAGAGAAGTTTGGAATTGTTCATGACTGGTGGAATAGAATCAAGGACATAGATGGAGATGGCATTGGCCAAATTTTGGAGGCATTCAAGAATAGAAAGGGATAGTAAAATTCTCTGGATTCCAAGGATTCTCACCAATAGGGTGTATTTTTGAGCATTTATTATTCTTTGAGCATAAGCTCCCGGATTCCAAAACTCTGGATCCAACAGTTTTGTATTCTTTTGATGACCTGTGTTTAGGTTCCCCTAAGTTGAACAGTCATTATCCAAAAAGTTAATAAGGGTGTCAGAAAGTAGGTGACCCCAGTAAGGTATGTTAGATAGAGGGATGGCCCTAATAGGTGATCTTCGCAAGGTGTCACTCTGACATTAACTACCTGAAGCATCAAAGATAGTGAGCTACATTTCACATTAATGTGGCATGTAGCCTTGAACTCCGGGAAGATCAAATTTCTTCTGTTCTTTCTCTGGCACTCTTCTCTAGGCCGATTCTTCCATCCTTTCTTCTTGTCTTATTCTACCAATATATCAGACCTCTGATCTTTTCGAGGTGATTGTAAAGTGGTGCAAGTAGTATTGGCCACCAAATATTATATTTTAATGTTGAGTGTACAGTTAGATTAAGTTAAACTTTAGGGAAAGTATGTGTATAAATAAGAAATCTGACCTCATTTCAAGGGTTAACAAAACTGATGATTTTGCAGTCCAATGCTATTTGCACTCAGCTTTTCATTTCTTGTAGTTGCAAAGCTCAATGCTCAGTAGTTCTTAGTTGTTAGATGCTCCCTTGGAGCCATTGATGTACACAACAGTGCTACTGGAACACTTTGATAATGAAGAAGGAAGAGTTTCTGGCAATGATATTGTTGGTGTTTTGATCTCTGAGTTTGTTATATCTCTTTTGTGTTGTATGTTTCTAATGACATTTTCTCTAGTGATTTATTAGATTAGATGTCTTATTTCCCTTGGTATTGAATATGTATGAATTGGTGGTTCTGTATGCATTCATTATTTAGCATAGTCCATTAGAGCATTGTTGATGTTAAAAATATGTGGTATGACTATAAGTAGAAGTAACAAACTCTTGAACTTGATCTATCTTTTGAAGTTTATTTGGTAAATTAATGCACAATTGTAGGAAACCCTGACCCACTAAAAAAATCCCCAAATAAGATGAGTCAAAACCAGCTATCCCCCCCAAAAAAAATAGTCACACACCCAACTCAACTCCCTGCACTATCAAGACCTGACACTCAGGTGCTTGAAGGCCCAGAGAATTTATTCCCTAGACAACCTTTACAAGCAAAGTTGGTCGGTACCCTAGCACCCATGACAACTTACATATGTTGATGAGACCGGTCACAAAGTCCCATCAACAAGTCACATGGATTAATATTATAGATTAAGTGAGTTACATATGTTTTAGTGAAGATTAGGTACTAGACTATGACATTAATCTTTGACAGAGTTAGTGTCTATGTTTTGAGGATAACTTGCATGTGATATGGATTCATGTTATGAAAGATTGGGGAATGGAAAAATACATGTTGAGGAATGTTTTTTATTCTTCATGGGTCACAAGACTCTTGGTGATGTTAGTTGTGGCATTTTTTCTGGAGGAGACCTATTTGGGGCCGACTTGAGAGTTGGAGCATGTATTATGGAGTTGGAGTGTGTATTGTGGAGTGACAGTGTGAATTATAGATCTTGGATTATATGATGAACTATAATTGGTTTTTACTTGTTATAGGTATCATGTATATCTTAGCAAGGGTTTAAGTAATTATTTGTGCATTGGAGAAGCCTTAATTGGCCAACCTAATTTCTTGTTGTAAATCTGTATAAAAGAAAGTTGTTTCCTTTTATGGAAGTGAGGGAACAACAAATTTTGGAAGTTGTAAGCTTGTTTATGAGAATTCTGTTGGATGTTGAGTAGAGGATGTGATTAGGAGACTTCATTGGAATTAATCAAGCAAAGATAGTTACTATCACACAGTTCATTGGATTATATATTTCTTATATACACTTTTAGTTCAGATAGTAAGTCCTGAAGGTGGATTTAACCTTCTTTAGGTAGTGTGCCTGGGTAGTTAACCTACTGTTTCTCTTGAATCCTAACAAGGTCTATCCTTTTACATGGACTATGTATTGTAATGCATTAATAAGATCCTAACAGGGCTAAATCATTTAGCATGGATACTACACTCTTAGTACATTATTTGTGGGTGCTAATTCCCATTGGTGTTTTACCTTTTATAGGGTTTCCTCAACAAAAAAGGATTGTATTATGGTATTTCATTTACTGTGTTATCATTTGGATTGAATTTTGAGTTTATAAAGTTTAATGTTTAATAATCTGTCTCACAACTGATTCACCCCCCTTTCAGCTGTGTTGGTGGACTAATATTCCTAACATAACAATCTCATATGCAACCTGAAGTGCTCCTCCAGATATGTTGTCTAATTTATTTTCTTGATAGATCTTGTATCTGATAACCATTGATGCAAATTTCATTTCTTTATCAAAAATGTTGCTTACAACAAAAATTTTCTGATCTTGCTTGTACCCTAACTATACCTTTAATTTCTATTTCAAAATCTAGTTCCTTTACCCATTTTCTTCCATTAGCCGATAATCTAGTAACTGCAAAGATGATTTCCTTTGTCATCTCAATTTGTCTATCTCCTTCCAACCATACATAGTCTCGATTTATTTTACTCAATACACATTTAATCCATTTAACTTCAAAATTCTTTGGCATGTGCACAATATGTGTCAGACTTTTGTTTCATGATGTTCATACTCTTCATTCAAAATTTTATTCTCTTTGTATAGTTCCTTGTAGTTTGTACTATTATCTTCATCTCTGATCTCACTCTCCTTGCATTGAATATAATCTCTATTGTCTTTTTTTTAATATAAATCTACTTGGTATCCATGAAAATTCTCTAGCTTCATTTGTTGCAGTTGCCTTTCATGAATTTAACTGATATTCAGGTTCCTTCTCCCATGATCCATCAATTAATACAATCTTCTCATTCATAAAAAATGGAATGCAATTCTCAAGAAATTTTTGATCAACTAGGGTTTTCTTCTAAATCAACTCGCTAATAAATTATTTCTGTAAGATGAATTGGTAGTGTTTGGTCAAGCTCAATTTTTCATAGTCTTTTCAGAGTATAAATTTAATGAAATAAGTGTCGCTATATATAGAGGCAAGGTTTCCAATGTTCACTTTTAATAAAAAAAATTATTATAGGCCGAGAATATTCCTTTTTTACCGATAGTAACATGAATTCATTGATAATAATCTCATACTACTACTTTCAACTTTAATTAATTACACATTGTATCTATTTATGCTAATTGAATGTTTTGGCTCATAATTGATTTAAGGGACCAACTGATGATTGTAATCAAGTTTAAGGTTCGTAAGCAATTACTTATTTTCTTAGTTGATTGTTTAATTCCCTACATCATTAAAAATTGGGGATTGAATTAATATTTCATCAGCTTCCTTCTCTACTCATATCTTCTTCATTTCCTCTCAAACTTGTTCCTGATTTACAGTTCTTTCTCCTCTGATATCTCTATCATTGTCAGTAGCAAACCAATATCTACAATTGTATGTGGCATGACCAAACTTTGATAAAATATAACATGGTAGTGGAAATGGTCTCCAAGATTCAATTCTTACTACATTGTTTCCTTTTCTACATTCAAATGTTGTATGTCCTAATTTTTCACATTTCAAACATGTAACTAATTTCTTTCTTCTTTTCTTTGATAGTGTACCATTTTCCTCTTTTTTTGTGTTCTTGTTCTGAACTCTTCAGCTTTATGTCCATAGTGATTACATTTATAACAATACCCATAGAATCTTTTCTCTGATGATATAGTGATGGTTTCAGATCTACATTCATATTCTCTATGAACAAACTTGTTGTAGTTATAGCAGTAACCATTAAAAGATGTGTTCTAAGTAGAACTTACTTGTTTACTTCGACAAACATTTTCTATGTGACCATATTTTCCACAATTGTAGAAAGTATGATTATAGGGTTTCTTTCCTTATATGTCACTTTTTTCTCTAGATTTTGATGATCCTCCAATCTCCATAGTGTTGTTTCTGATATATCCTAATACCATAGTGTCACTTGGTTTTCTCTGATTTTTCAATTGTTCATCAATCTTCTGCATTCTTTGTTTGAATTTTATGAGTCTTGCATTGATTTCTTTTTCAACTTTCAGATTATTCTTCAAGTCTTCATTCTCTTGCTTCAGCTTTTTATTTCTTGCTTGTAGTTGAAAATTTCTATCACCAATACTTTCTATCATCTCTCTCTATGCATGAATCTCTCTCTACTGGCTTTCTAGTAGTATATCTTTTCTAGTGATTGGTTCTTTAGCACATCTCTTTTTGTTTCAAGTGTTTCTTTGGCACTTTTTGCAGTTGTCATCCTTTCCAATATTTTTATCATTCTCAAGGCTTGACTTTCATGTTCTTCCTTCATCTGATTGAATTCTTCAAGTAATTCATTTTTCTTTTTCAATAGATCAACAATAGAAACATCAACTTCTTCATAATTGATACTGCCTTCTAATAGTCTATCAAGGTCATCAAGGCTCGTGTTTATTTTTTTCTGTTAGTTCATTCCTTTTTGAAAATGATGTCTTTAGCTTCTTCTTCAACTCATGGATCATTTCATTAGCATCTTCTATGGATTCTTGTAACTGTTACTAATACATATAAATTTCCATTATCCCAGATCTTCTCCAAGCTATTAAACTTTCCCTCTAGAGAACCAATGTGATTTGATACCAATTGTTGGAAATATTTAGGTTAGGGATTGAGAAGTGGGGGATTAATCGGTGCCTCAAAAAATTCATACTTTTTCCCAATCAATATCAAACTTATACTCTTATATTTACCATACTAATATTTTTTTCCCTTTAACTGATAACTACTACAATATTAACTGATAACTGATAACTTGCAAATTAACAAACATGTAACACATAAAAATTCAAACACTTAACACAATATTTTGGTGTCGCAAAAAACCCTTGATGAGAGGGAAAAAATATGGTGGGGATGAGACCCAAAACTTATCACTTCAATAATAAGGTGTTTGGTTAAGAGCTTAGAAAAAGCACTATTATATGCTACCCAGCTATGGGATTTACCTAGAGAACTATTAAAGTCTAATACCCTATTAGGAGTAACCTAGTTAGAGGATTTTATCCCACTTATACAGTGTTCACCCCCTTAAAGGATTTACAATAATTTATTGAATAGAACTTCTAAGTTCGGTTAGAGACTACCTGATTAAGGGATTTCACAATCTTGTGGCTAAACTGTTAGGAATAAATAACCAAGAAATTTGACCTGTGAATTATTTCTCCTAAATCTTCTCAAATCTCATTCATCTATGTTCCTTCTTTGATATACACATCACTTGGCTTTACTAATACTTTTTCATACTTTGCACTCTCGCTTCTTTCTTCTTTTCTTCTTCACTATATCTCTTTCTCTCTCTAATCTCCTTTTAAAATATTTTCCTGACCTATATATAACCTAATTAGGGTTTCTCAATTCATGCATAGGTCATTTTGATAATAGGATCTCATCCTTAATTCTAGTCTTCTCTTTTCCTTTTCTTCGATAAGGCTTTCTGATAAACTATGTTGCTAAACATAACCTTTTTGTCGATAGTCTATTCTTATCTGATAGTACTCTATACTTGATGTTACTTGCCAAAAAATGAAAATCTTATCAAAATAATTCATTAGCTTGTAGATTATTTTTAAAGTAACAGAAGACATGGGTGAGGAAAGGAGAATTGAATGCATCAGAGTTAACTAAGAACTCCACAAGTTCAGGAAAAGTGGAGAATCCATCAGTGAACAAAGCACATTATTTTTCTTAGAGGGGGCAATTATAGTCAAATCAATCATCAATTCCCTAAATTGATGAGTGGTAAGATACATATAAATTTAAAGATGTCTATTTGTGATTTAATAATGGTTAGTGGAGATAAAGTATTTTGTGCATGTGTATATCGATTGTTATGTTTTAACCATTGTGATCGGTGGAGAGCATATTTTGACCATTGTGTCTAATGAATACATTCTCAAAAACTATAAAGATGAGAATGTAAACTCATTTATCACTTTCAATGCTATCAAGGTTTATTGAAGAGCATTTTATTACTTTCCATAGAAATATTTATTTTTACTTGTGGATTGAGATTTCAAGTAGGATAATCAATTGGTTGTCGAATAACTCTAATCAGTAAAGACTTGATCTACAAGTTATGTTATCTATTAAGGTCACACACTTAGTTATAATCAAGGCAAGTGTCTTCTTCATCACTATGACTGAGCCATCTCACAAAGGCTGAGTAATGTAAATGACTTGTGTAGATATTACATATTGACCGAGTAGTAGTTACTACCAAGCAAGTCAACGGTCACCAAGTACTCAATATTTGCTGAGCGGAATGATTTCTGAGCTTCATAGACAGTCAGTGCCAAGTGAGAAAATTTTTTAATGTGTTTGGAATGGCACAAACACCTAGGTAAACCATTTTGGTTGAATTCTATGTATCATTTAAATATTTTTGAAGATATTTAATGTATTAATTATGCGTTATTTCTGAGATCATTAATCCCTATGAAATCAATGCAACCAATCAAAATTAGGGATGCTTAAGTGGAAAAAGTGATGAGTCTAGATCATTGATGTTGATCTGGATGCTTCATTAGTTTTATATATATGGAATTCTTCAAAACCCTAATCTATTCATGTGTGTGATGTGGATGTGAACAAAAAATATTGGGTGTCTATGCATGTGAAGTAGATTTTTGCATATCAGAAGCATAGACTAGGTAGAGTCATTGAGCAGAGCAGTAAAGGACATAAAATAGATATATAATATTTTTTAGATCAGTTAAGAGTTGGAAAGAGGATAAAATTTATCATCATTTGTAGTTTAGACCGAAGGATCAGGTACTAATACATTCTAACAAGTAAATCAGGGTAAATCTCTTAACAGAGTGGTCGTAATAGGCCTTTGTAAATCTCTTAACAAAGTGCTTACTTAGTTGTAGGTTTAAATCCTTTAATCAAGGTAGATTGTATAAGTATGTAAGTTGTTAAACAGGTAGACCCCTTATATGTTAGATCATCAAAGTTGATAAAACTTGGTATCCCTAATAGGCACACTTTGTTACTGTAGTAGTGAAGATTTGTGGGTTTCATCCCCACCCCAGTTTTACCTTTCAAGGTTTTTGGGGTTACCAAGTCTTTGTGTTATGTGTTCATTATGGATGTGATTAGATGTTAGATCTATTATAATATTATAGTTGATATTTATGTTTACATGTTGAATCAGTTTTTTTCAGAAGTATAAAAGTTTTATAGATCCTGATTCACCGCCCACTCTCCCCCTCAGTATACTACTTTCCCATATTAGACTTCCAAGAATTGGCATCAGAGCTTTTTTCTCTTAGAAGAAGTATAGCCACTTGAGAGTTGAGATCTTGGAGATGGAGGTTTATAAGTTGGGAAAGATCATTGAGAATAAAAAGATTGATATCTAGCTGGCACTGTAGTAGCTTGAGACAACAAGAGAAGAATTAAGGATATCCTTAAAGGCTAGGAAAAAATTGGCAAATCAGCTAAATGACACTTCAAATAAAGAAGAAGACACTGAAGGTCTATTTGATAATGGATATTCCAAAGAAACTAATGCAAAAATTGTATATCTATTTCAGAAGAACAACAAATTGAAAGAATGAGTCAAAATTCTAAAGATAGAATAGGAAACTCAATCAATAATACTATGTGAGGTCATTCATCAGAAGAAGAAAGTTGAGGAAAGAAAGACAATGACAGAAGAAGATAAGAGACAAATGGATACTAGACTTAATGAAATGAAAAGTGATGTGCAAAAATCTCACAAATAATCAGTTGGACATGGTCAACCAACTGCTATTTACAAATCAAGAGGTAAACATAAAATAAATTGAAATTACATATCTAAGATCAGAGAACAATTAACTAAAAAATGAATTGAAATCTAAAATAGAACTCATTGAGAGGATAAACAAACCTAATAAATCCTTGAGATACTTTGAGGAACTAATAAGATCACCAAGAAGGACCAGTGAAACCTCTTTACTTCACCATATCAAGAACCTATCATCCACTAAAGAAGGAGAATCGTCAAAGAGTGGAGAATAGAGGAATGCAAAGCCAAAGAACAACAAACTTCCATGTCATCATTGTGGGAAACTAGGTCACACAACAAAAATTTGTTGAAGAAAGAATGGTAAGTCCAATCCCAAGCCTAAATTCAATGGATATTTCTTTAACTGTAAGAAGCATGCACATCAGGCACATGAATGTAGGTCAAAGACTAGCATATCACCTACTTCACCTAGATTTGAAGGACATTGTTACAACTGCCAGAAATTTGGTGATAGAACCCAAGATTGTAGATCTCATACAAAATCTAAATGGACATCCAAGAAACAAGGAAATGTATCGAGGAAATGTAACATATTCAATTGGGATTATAATATAGGGGATAATTGTCATTACTGTGGTGAATATGGTCATATTGTAGAAAATTGTATAATAACACACTTTAGAGGTAAATCCAAGAGTTGAATGAATGGAAGTTTGGTATGTTATAGTTGTCACAAGAACAGTCATACTAGGAGAGATAGAAATATGAGAGCCCTAACACCTACTGTTGAGTAGATAAAGAACCAAATGAATCTAACATGGAGAAATAAAGAAGAAGTAAGCAGTAGTGGAACCAATGAAGTTGAGATCACTCAGTCCAATGGATTAGGTGATCAAACTACTTATGATTAAGCTAAGAAGATATGTGGTATAGGGCACCTCCTAAAGATCTTAATTTTATTGTTTTATGTTTTTAATAAGGTGCATCCATGAGACCACCCTTGTGTGTGTTTTTTTGTATGTGTCTATGATGTAAGGTGAAGGACCTAAGGTGAGTTATAAACCTAGGTTCGTGAAACCATGGTTAGACCATGTTAGTTTGGTGATTTTAGTGTTTGATTAGAAGTTATGTTTCTAAGTCCATAGTTTAGGTTCTAGTCATGTTTTTAACCTCTCCCACACCTTGGGAGGTTGGTAAGGTTGGTTTTTGCCCAAATTAGCAACTCTATCACTTATTTCCAAAAAGTTGTCTTTTTGCAAAATGTTGCATGAGCAACTCTTGCAAAATGTTGCTCGGAGTATGAAAACTTCTTTGTAACCAATCTCACCCACTCTTTGAAGCATCTGAAACACTTATATGATTCTATTAGCAGATATTATTCCTCCCATGAGAAGGAGAACTTACTGTGTACAGAGCTGGATGTTCAAGTAGGGAAATAGAAGAGTGTTTTGAGTCATTTTGATAGTGTATGGCCTAGTATGGATTCATCTTGTGGATCTAGTTGCAGAAGTTTTTTATGTCTTGAGTTTCTAAATCATTCCAATTGGTTTGAGGTTATTTTGTTAATTTTGTTAAGAGTTATTGATTTTACATTCTTGTTGTCTGAGAAAACTAGGTTTACTGAGTCAGTCACAAAGATGTGATCCTAACTTGAGATTTATCTAGTGGATCTACTCGTCCACTTGGAAAATAAAAGTTAGGATCATGGTATTTAAGAATCCTAAGGCTCAAGCACTCAAAGTTAGTCATGTTATCTATGAGACCAATCCCTAGGCTAATTATCTATATGTAATTAGCCTAGATTTTTTATATAGTCACATGCATGTGCAATATATGCTTGGGAGGATCGAACCAAGAGTATTTATAGAATAATTTTGGGTAGGGGAATCCATCCAAGGCTCTACATTTAATCCATGAAACCATCTCCTAACACTTGCTTAACAAACCAAGCCTAAACTATCTAATTAGGCATATGTGCTTTGTGAGAGTTCAGGGGTGTAGGAGTGGAGTAAGGTGCTAAGGCTTTGGGGGATTTACAAAATCCATAAAGGGCGTCTAGAAACCCAATTAGATCAGTCAGATCCTTTCATAGTCAAAAGTTAAGTCTGAAAAACCCTCTGGTTAGGGCTACAAGGAATCCTAGACCATTTGGGATTCGACTACCTTTGGGTCTACAAGACAAAATACATTGATGGATTCTATTGGAAACACTGAGAGGGGGTGGGGGATGAATCAGTGTTTAGCTATTTATTCAATTTTAGCAACTTTAAACATAAGACAATTATACATCACTTGAAGCTTAACACAAGATCACATAACACATAATATGATTATGGGGAAACCTTGATTAGAGGAAAACCCCAGTGGGAATTAGTACCCACAAATATTGCACTAGTATAATGAACCTATTAAAGTTTCTTTGCCCTGTTAGGAGTATTCTTTACAATGTGGTGGAACCTATGTCGACAAAGTGATTTGTACCCATTCTTGTTCAGCCTGGAAGTAACTATTTACGTATACCTACTTGTCTTTTATAGCTTCTACTATTTACCATCTTTCTTTTATCGAAGTGTTATCATATATTTTTTCACTTTCATATGTCTTAATGTTTAATGTTTTGAGATTCTCATTGTCTTAGAATCATTTTCTTAAGGTTCCTTTTCGCTAAGAGAAATCTAGGAACCTAATCTTGTGATTTTTTCCCTTAAGGACATAATGTAATTGCAATTGATCTTGAATGTGCTTCTGACTAAGTTCAAAGTCTTATGTGACATTTTCATATAAATCCTGATACAATTAAAGGGAATTTTACATATTTTACAACTGCATTATAAATCACTAATTCATATTGATGGTAAAAGCAGTTAATTTACAATCATGACCTAAGAGATAATATTTTGAAAGTGGAGAATTATATCTTTGATTTAATGATACTCTTCAATGTTTTAATTAGAAATCTATTAGTATTTTGAAGAGGTTTATATTGGCACTAGTAGATTTGACCTCAAATTTTGATGAAACTTAGTCAAAATTTTGACAGTAATTGGTCAAATTTACGACCAAAACTTTCGTCAGTCTTTTTTAGTCGAAATTTTGACAAATTTATAATTCGTCAAAATTTCGACCAAAACTATAGCCCAGGCTTGAAATTGCTATCATTTTTTAGTGCATTGGTCAAAATTTTGACCAATTCTTCCACCAATGATTGGTCAAAATTTTGACCAATGCACTAAAAAATTTATACTTTCCACCAAACCAATGGTCGAAATTTCGACCATTGGATTGGTTGAAAGCATGGCATTCTCGTCATTTTGTTATTGTATTGGTCAAAATTTCAACCAAGTGTTGGTCAAAATTTTGACCAATAGTTGGTGGAAACTGGTTCTAGCATTGGTCAAAATTTTGACCAATGCTAATTTTTTTTTTTTTTTAAATGTTACGTGATAATCATTGAATGGGTTTGATAAAATGATCTTTGGAAATTTTCAAATGATTCAAATTGGCGAATTTCATTCCTACACCAAAAGAAGACTTTCAAACTAGAAAACAAAAGCCATGAAAAGTTTACTTATTAATATCAAAATTACTTACCTAAACCTACAATTTATATTCCTCATCTTGGCTCTTGTTCTTGGTATAACATTCCAGGTCAGCTTGCTATTGTTAATTATTCACATCTTTTCTCTATCATATTTCAACTCTCCTCCCTTCTTTCTCTAGACACCCATTTTGGACGGGAGACAATGCAGCGACTGCTTGGTGCAGAAGTTCTAATATCTGGCCTACAAGGGCTTGGTGCTGAAGTGGGTATGTATTATAGTTACCCTTACT
>MU224133.1:1642564-1668909 GCA_018584345.1 Thuja plicata | reverse complement strand
AAGAGGAAATATGTTATCAAAAATTACATTTCTGAAACTCTGACAGAGGAAGGGCTATTTTTGCACTGCAGTCCTTCCCATGGAAGAGCAAAGCAAGGATCCGAAATCCAATCTCTTATTTTAAACTCTTTCTTCAGAGCAGCCAGAGCTTCTTGTTTTTATACCCTTGCCCGCCCGCTTGCCTGCTCCCGCCCGCGCCCAAAATGAAAGCGGAAGTCATGTTCAAATGAAATGCATTTCTTTTTTTTTTCACTTTTATGCCCCGTGTTGGTCGAAATTTCGACCAACACGGGACATAAATCTCTTTTTTACCTTTATATATGAGTTGGTCTAAATTTTGACCAACATGTGTTGGTCAAAATTTCGACCAACACGAGCATAGAAGGAAAAAAAAAGAAAATTTTAAAACCATTTTACACTTTGGTCGAAAATTTTGGTCAAAATTTTGGTTCAAATCTACTAGTGTGGTTTAATTAAGCTTCCATGGATTTGAATGTTTATTATTTTCAAGAGACAAGATGGTATTGTTATATATGATCATGATTTGAAGGTTACAATGTGTTATAGTTCGATCAATAACAATGATGATAAATGATGTTTCCTTTTCACACATATGTTATGCCCTAATTCATATAGAATGACTAGGTTTATCATTATTTTAATGGTGTGATAATAATATTAAAAAAAAAAAATTGTTAGTAAGTATATATCTCTTTAAATATATTATGCTTATAATCATAAAAGGGAATTTCAATAAACAATGTTATGGAATATGTTCTTAAAAGAAGGTAAAAAATTATATTAATACTATGTTAATATTGAAAACATTCATAATAGTATATATAATCTATAAGTATTTAGGTTCTTATTCTTTCTCTATAATATTAGTATATACTTATGGTTTCTTTTATTAAACATCACGAGCAAGAGTTATATTTCTAATGTGCCTACTTATATAAATTTCATGCCATTCGTTATAAGGAAGGATGAATTTTTGTTATTTATTATTATTGTTATTATTGATCAAAACAAATTTTTTGTCAAAATGAAAAGAAGTTAATACAAAGAAAGACTAACTAAACAAAAAATCATAAAGATTTGTATGATTATATGGATAAGAAATTGTGATATTGATCGGGTTCATTTCAATTTCTTCATGAGTAACTATTCTTATTCTTCTTTTATCTATTTGACTATTAATATTATAGATGGTTTAAAAAACTATAATTATATTCTAATCATTATTATTACATCGGCAAATAATAACATGGTTATTGTTTATATTGTTAAAAGGTGGCAAGATGCAGTCCCACATGGAGTTTCTCCATCAACGTCCACTTTCAACATGATTGATAGATGGTAATTTGCAGAGATCCACCAGCTGCAAGCAGCAATCGATACAGACCTTACTCATCATGCCACGCCTCCATTATATGATGGTCACCACTTTCAGCATCAAGTACGGCATGTATGCATTCAAAATAGCATGGTCACTATCTCTATCAGCTCCAGCAAGAATGATGCAGCCTGCATACATTAACAGCTTTCGTCACCTTCAAAATTGGTTCGATGTATTTAGCAAACATCCATCAACAATAGCAAGGACGCAGTGATTATAGACTGATTAAAATTGCAATAAATTAATAAAAAAAAATACTAACTCATCGATGACTCATCAGATGAGATAGTGAATGATTAATCAAGTGTTCTTCAAGCTGGTTTCTACCCTCACCAAATAATGATAATGGTCACTGTGTATAGCAGTCTGTAAGGATATTTTAAAATGCTGGCTGCCACCTTTATTCATGGAAATAGCATGGTCGATGCAAATCAAATAATAGATGTGTTTAGCACTAGTGGGAGTTGATAAATACACAATGATTCTTCTTCCATCAGACATCCATCAGCCTCCTCGCCACGTCCATTAGTGTCAGAAATTGTCGATGAAGACATTAAGCACCACACCATAATGGATCAACATCCTCAAAAAACATTGTAGAAGGTTATGCTCGATGCAACAAAGAATCTGTTCATCAACCTTTGCAGAGATAATTAATAATTATACTAACAATGGTTTATGGGAAAGCATTTGTTACATGAAATGAAAATTCAATTTCCAACGTATAAAATCAAGGATAGTAAATGATACTGTTGAAATACATATGATTCGACTCCCTCATATGACAACAAATGGATGTATATACAATCTTATTAAAATGCGGCTGGTGGAGTGGATTGAAATACAAAAATGTTGATTTGGATAAAACAAGAATAACTCATTGAATCGACTTCCCATAATAAGTATCCACCAACTCAATTAAATGGTTGGATCGATGCATTTCTGTGTATTATAGCTTCCATCAAAGTGGTTGATGCAGTATATAGAACAACAGAGGATGTCATTAGACATTTACTATGCTGGCTGCCACCCTCATCAGAAATAATGACATGGGTTGATGCATATGTTCGTAGAGCACAGAGCTCGCTTTCAGACTCCAAACGTGTTGGTCGACTTGCTTTGCTATCAAACATTCCATCAGCCCCCACAGAGATTGTAGACATAACCCTGGCTGGATATGCAATTTGGAATATCCATTATCATACCTATTGAATTCAATGTACATGGTAGGGATTGCAATGGGGTTATGGATAAATTTATATACAAATCCATTTAGTTGGGCAAGTTCCATTCAACTGAATCGGTTAATAATTATTACTGATTAAGAATAGCTTTTTATCAAACTATTGTAATAGTTAGAATAGGTGGTTATAGATTAGTTTTTAGGGAAAGGGTGTGATGTTTCACACACCCTTTCAATTTTATATTTATATGGATTCAAAAATCTGCAAAATATGGAAGAACAATTCACGATGATTGATGATTGATGATTGATTCTTGGGGAATGATGGAATAAAATATAGTTGATTTCAAACATTGTATGAAAGGATCTGATATACACCTTCTTATCAAGCAGAGATAAGTCTGTATTTCTTTCATTGTGCAATTACTTTCATTCTTTCTTTACAATCAAGTCCTTCAGATAAACCAATCGAAATTTCTTAAAGTGATAGTTTTGATTTGCGTATATTTCAATTTAAGTTTATATTCTGTATATTTAATTGTTTCTTTCTCATTTTTGCATGGTTAAAATCTTATTGATCAAAGTATTGATCAATTAGTTCATTATCTGATGAATAGTATTAAATTGAAGTATTTTTAAAACTTTTTTAGTTATATGTGCATATCATAACGCCTTTAAGGTGATAAGCTTTTGTTTTCAAAGCCGTCTCTGAAGTTGAACGTAGGATTGAAGAATTATCAACATTGTTGCCCATTATTGAATTAAAGCACTGGTCTCTCTCATTAATTGAATTTGGTATAAGGTTTCATTGTTTCAAGTTTTAAATTACTCTTTTATTTCATCTCATCCAGTTCATATCTCAATCATATCAAGCAATATTAAATACATTATATTTCGATAACACATATATTTTTAGTTTTGTGATCTTATTAACACATTGAGAAGAAGGAGTTGAAGTTATCAGTTATCCGCTATAGGAAACCTCTAGAAGACTTTAAAGAAAAATTTAAAGTATAGGTCCACCAGCCTTGGTTCTATCGAGCCATAATTGTAGGAGGTTTTTGAAACCTCATTCGTTGGAAAATTGATTGTATCTATCTTCATTGGATAAGCGAAATCTATAGGAAGTCCAATCTGTCGATTTAAGCACCAACACAATGCAATTATAATGACCTGGTTAAAGGCCTAACCATGTTAGGACTCTTTTACAAATAACCCTGTTAGGGGTGAGGACTCACTGTCCAAGACCTCACTACTCAATGAGAAAGAAGGCTACAACCTCCTGAGAATAGATATGCACTATATCCAAAAGTGAACTGCTATATATGACACATATGTCTGATCAATTCTAGTTATGCACTTATACTCTTTTCTTCTTTAGGGGCTCTATCTCATGCTGACATCTTTACATTGCTCTACTCTTCTTGTTTGTTTGACACTTCCAATATATCTTTACTTTGCATATATATATATGTTTATGCCTGAATAGATGCGCCTATAAACAAGACCTTAGTCGGCCCAAAAACAACATACACAATGCTTCCAAGAAAAATGGCTTAAGTGTGTTTACAATAATGTTTAATACATGGTTACAAACTTATTACAATAGGTTCTTAGCCTTTACATAACAAAAAGATTACACGCTAATCAAAGTCCTGAAGTCGGCTCCATACTTTGTACTCTGAACTGTTAGTGTACTTGTTCTTTTTATAACTTGTCTATACTGCCATTTTGTACCATATGTGTATAGGGTAAGCATAAAAACATACCATAGAGCTTAAGTATGAAAGCACATATCCTGATGTGATCGTACGCACGTGCGCTGATGCTCTAATCGACTACAAGTCACTGTTCTATTCTGTCTTCTGCACTTAGTAAATTTTCACTTCATAGTTTACTTTCAAAACTTCATATGACTTTGTTTCCATAATGAAAACACAAAATAAGCCATATACTCCCTGGGAGTTAACTTTCCAACAATCTCCCCCTTTTTCATTAATGGCAACAAAGGAATGTGGCTAAGTTACTCAAAATTGACTAACATCAAAATCTATATATTTTCTTCTCTTAACATATACTATATATTTATTTGCATATATATACACTTCTCCTCATACCTACATTACTCCCCCTTTTACATTAATGACAAAGGTGTCAAAATTGTAAGTCTTTAAATACTTACTCCATGTATACATCTGGATAGGCTATCTGCAGATTCTTCATCTCTTGTTGCCAAAATGCCTTTAGTGTATCAATTGTTTGGAGATGGGGGCATAGAACATATGTGAGTTTTTCCATCTTTGTCAAATCCATGCTGGGTCCTTGATCATAGGTAGTAATGGTTTCATCAATCTATTTAATGTTCTCATCTAGAACTGCTAAAGAGGGTGCAAGTGCATTTCTCAACTGAGTCTTCCTGATCCTTATCTTACTGATCTCCATTTTAGCTTTTTCTATCTTGTCTATCTGACCTTGATAGATATTTTTGAAGATGTTTATATCTTGGGATGATGTTTCAACTGAGTGTCTTATGTTGTCAACCAAGATATCTACCTCTTCTATCTTTTTGATATGTTCAGAGGTGAGTTTGCCTCTTTCCATGAGATTTTCTATAACCTTTCTGCCTTTTGATACCAACTCTTTCAACATTGTCTAACAAATCTTCAATGACTTTAAATCTAAGGAAAAGTTCTTTACCAGTTCATTCAATCTTTCATTTTTGTACTCATCTTCAGAAATTCTAGTAGCTGAGTCTACTAAACTTTTAAAATGTGTTTTGAAGCTTGTTAGGATGTTGTCTACATCATCAATTGATTGAATTTTTTCTACTTTCTTGTCTGCAGGCACTAGGTCATTAAAAATGTTTACTGATTCCAAGAAGAGAGGGTTTCTCATAAACTATTTCTCTTCAGATTTTTCCATGGCTAGGACACTGATCTTGATCAGGTCTTCTTCTCGCCATGCATCCAAAAATGTTGAGTCAGGAGTTAAACTTGACAAAAATGAATTTTATTGTTGAATAGATGGTGTGAATATAGTATTCTGACTAGTATCCATGCATTCACTTTTTACTAGGATTCCCATAGCTGGTATCTCATTAGTTTTATTTTCTTGTTCTTTATTCAAATTTGTTGAATCATTAGAGGGCACTTTGTCTTGCTGTAAAGATGTGTCATCAGTGCATACCTCCTTTGTTTCTTCAGTGCTTACAAATGCTTTATCAACTTTGTCCATATCATTATCAGAAGTTGTCATGGATATCTTGATATTATCAATCACTATAGTATCCCCTGAATCTTTTTTTGTATCAGAAGTTATTGAAATTGAGGGTACTGACACTTGTGGACCTGTCTTAGGTGCATTCTAAATCACTGGTTTTGTAACCTGTTTGGGAGGAACTAGAGTTACCTTTGTTGTATGTGTCATTGATGGATACATATGTCTATCCAAAAATACCTAGGCTCAAATGCTTTCTAAGTCTCTTCACCAACCAAATCATACTCCTTATTCATGATATGGAGAACTCTTGTTTTGGTTCTTAGGTTTGGCTTTACTAAATCAAATAGAATGACTTTCTCATCATGCGAGCATACCAGGAGAACACTATCCAATGTTTCTTCTCTTATCCTCATATCCTCTTTAATTTCTTGCCTCTTTAATATATCAAGTATGTTCCATACCTTATCTGGTATGATAGTTTTGAGTTCCAATACTGTCCTTTTGAACTTAATCATGTGAGAGATGGTCATAGAATGAATCTCTGCTTTGTCTATCTCTTGATATTTTTCATATACATTCTTGAGAGATTCTATTCTTCCTTCATTAAAAATTTTGTTCCTTAAGACATTAAGACTAGGTCTGAAACCTACCTCAGGAGGAGCTCGTGTGTTCTTTACCTTGCTCCTTGTAGTTCTTGAGGATGGATGACTAGTGGGTGCTTTCTTCCTTCCTCTAGACTTCTTTCTTGGTATAGAAGGTGGAGATGACTCCAGATTAATGGTGGTTGATGGCACAGATGTGTCTTCATTTGATTTCTTCTTTTTCCTTTTAGGCATATCATCAGTCTTTTCTATTTTCACTTCTGTAGGAGTTTTCTCAAGTTCTTTGGCTATCTTAGCTTCTTTATCTCTGTCAAGGTCTTCTTGTGTAACACCATGAACTTTTAGGATATTTGAGGTATTCCTTGATGCCTTCCTTTTGTTTTCAGCACTGAATAAGATAGAATCAAATTGATTTGTCTTTTCTCTGTAAGTACCCCATCCAGGTTCATTGGGATCCTTCGGCGCAAATAGGAGGACTTCTACATAACCTTCCAAAACATGTTCTTCAACTTCATAACCAAGAGGGTGAATCCATTTTGTTCTAGGCTCAACTGCCTCCATGCAAGTATAGTTAGTGTCCACCATGAAGCATATGGTGTCTTTTTACTTCTCAACAATTTTCTCAGGTATCCTAAACCTCTTCTGCATCTTGATCCTGAAGGTTTTGATATCCATGTCCATAGAATATTTTGTACTACTCTCTTATGTAGCTTTTAGTGATATCTGAGACACAGTAGGCTTTCTCCTATCTAGGTAAAGATTTGCAACTTTACCCATAATGTGCAAGTACAAATAGATGATCAAAGAGCCAAACCTGAATATCTTTCTCTTTTCATGCTTAATGGATTTGATATTCTCTATCAGTTGTGCACGCAATAATTCACAGAGATTGTATTGAGTGTTATCTCTTACTATCCTTATTGCTACTAGAACTGTTAATGTGGACACACTATTCAGTCTGCTTGCTTGTTGAAACTTGTATCCAAGTATCATAGTGAGTAGTTTAATGTCATTCTCCTTAATAGGATCAATAGTCATGTCGCGCTTATCACCTCTAGATAAGGAGACTTGTTCAACCTGCTTCTTAACATCATTGCCAGTAGGAAGAGCTGGTCCAGTTTTAGGAAGTTTAGTCATCTCATGAATTAGATCTAAAGTGATGCAGATAGGAACCTCACCAATCTAATATAGGTCATCATGTATCCTGCTTAGTTATATCTTAGCCCATTCTAGCTCATAGAACTCGTGTGCATTTGAATACTCAAAGATAGGGTTATCAGTGAGATGCACATATTCATCCTTGAATGTATAGTCTGGTTTCATCATAGAACCCATGAGAGATGCAATGTTGTTGTCTCCAACTTTTTCCTTCTTGCAATAAACATATGTGTGGATGTCTTCTACATGTACGACTCCAAGTAGAGTCCTAGAGAATTCTCCTTCGACATCATCTAGTATGGACTTGAATGGATGTTTCTTAAAGACAAATCTCTTCCTTTCAGCAATGTTGAATATAATAGGGGTTTCCATACTTGCAATTTGGTTAAGTAGGGTTTCACGATGATTCTTAAATGATGCAACTGCTAGGGTTTTGTTCCAGTCATTAATCCATTCACAAACCAACTAATCCTTTAAGTTGTAGTGCTTTGATTCTCTATTCTTATCTACTTTTTGAATGCCTCAATCTCAAATGCAAAGTGAGGTTTTTAAGATCTTTTGCCAATTTATATAAAGATTAATTGCATTTAATGCTCATTGTCATAAAGCCGTTTACTGAGAGAATTTCAAACTTTGTTGTGAGTGAAGTAAAGGCAATGCATGAATGCATACAACCTTAATTCGTGATCACATACATGAATCCATAGGTGCATACTCAGAGGTGAGTATACCATCCACGCAAGGGTTCAGAGCTAGAATAGCTCCCCCTAAGACCATGAGGGTCAACTATCTAGAAGTAGAAGGTGCATCTATTGAGGATGCATCTACTACCTTTTTCTCTTCATTATCCTTCTTTACTTTGACCCATATTTTATCTAAGTTAGCTTTCGCTTCCACAAACTTAACTTCTCTTGATTCTTCAAACAAAGACTTCTTAGGATTCTCTTGTCCTTTTGTTCTTGATCTACAAGACCTTGAGATGTGTCCAACCTTTCCACATGAGTGACAAATGATAGGAGGTTTTATGTTGTTATTCATCATGTTGAATTTCTTGGTTGTGTGTCCATTGTAATTACATATCTGACATGTAATGTTCTGCAAGTTTCTTTGAGGTTGATTTCTCTGATTGAATTGAGTTTGATTCCTTTGGTTCAGTTGTGGCTGATTTATTTGATTTTTTCTGCAATGAATAGCCCTATGACCAAAATTGTTGTAGGAGTAACAATAACCATTGAAGGGTCTTACATTCTTACAATCTCTTGCCAAGTGTCCATTCTTGTTACATGCATAGCAAGTATGGTTGACTACCTTGTGCTTATCTTTTGGTGGTTCTACTTTGGTCTCTTCATGATTCTTAGTTTTCTTTTCTTCTGAAGATTCTGCTTGAGCTTTCTTTCTTTCTTGTAATGAGTTGATCTCAATTTGGGCTACACTATATCCCATACTAGTGGTATCACCTTTTATTTTTTGTGCATAAAGTTGTGATTGAATTAGATCATAACTTGTGTGTATTTTGTCAATCTTGTCCTTTGCTTCTAATAATTTAGATTCAATCTTATTCTTGATGTTCTCCAAATCCAAGATTTTCATATTGGCTTGAATGAGTTCTTCATCTAATTGTTTATTTTCTATTTTCTTCTCTTCAATAGTTGTTAGGCTATAAATTAATTGATCATTCAATTCTTCTATCTTATCCTTTAAAGATAAGTTTTCTTCATTCAGTTTCTTGACCATTTTCCCCAAATCATTTGCAGAGCAATCTTTCAGATCTTTTCTTAGTTTCTTGATAAGCATTTATGAGTCATCAAATTTTAGCTTAAGTTCCTCATTTTATTTCTTAGATTTTTCTAGATCTTCAAGGGCTACTTCAAGATTCTTTTTTAGATGTTTGACTTCTGTTGTATCCATGATCTCCTCAAGTGGTTAAAATTTTCTTTCAGAGGACCAGAGATTTGATACCAATTGTTGGAAACACTGAGAGGGGGGGGGGGGGGGGGGGGAATCNGGGGGGGGGGGGGTGGGGTGAATCAGTGTTTAGCTATTTATTCAATTTTAGAAACTTTAAAAATAAGACAATTATATATCACTTGAATATTAACACAAGATTACATAACACATAATATGATTACGGGGAAACCTTGATTAGAGGAAAACCCAGGTGGGAATTAGTACCCACAAATATTGCACTAGTATAATGAACATGTTAAAGTTCCTTTCCCCTTTTAGGAGTAGTATTTACAATGCAAGTACAATGACCTGGTTAAAGGACTGACCCTGTTAGGATTCTTTTACAAATAACCTTGTTAGGGGTGAGGACTCACTATCCAAGAGCTCACTACTCAATGAGAAAGAAGGCTACAACCTCCTGAGAATAGATATGCACTATATCGAAAAGTGAACTGTTGTATATGACACAGATGTCTGATCAGTTCCAATTATGCACTTATACTCTTTTCTTCTCTAGGGGATCTATCTCATGCTAACATCTTTACATTTATCTACTCTTCTTGTTTGTTCGACACTTCTAATATATCTTTACTTTGCACATATATATATATATATGCCTGAATAGACGCGACTATAAACAAGACCTTAATCAGCCCAAAAACAACATACACAATGCTTCCAAACAAATTGGCTTAAGCATGTTTACAATAATGTTTAATACATGGTTACAAACTTATTACAATAGGTGCTTAGCCTTTACATAAAAAAAATATTACACGCTAATCAAAGTCCTAAAGTCGGCTCCATACTCTGTACTCTAAACTGTTAGTGAACTTGTTCTTTCTGTAACTTGTCCATACTACCATTCTGTACCATGTGTGTATAGGGTAAGCATAAAAAATACCATAGAGCTTAAGTATGAACGCACATATCCTGATGTGATTGTATGTACGTGTGTTGATGCTCTGATCGACTGCAAGTCACTATTCTGTTCTATCTTCTACACTTAGTCAATTTTCACTTCATAGTTTACTGTCAAAACTTCATATGACTTTGTTGCCATAATGACAACACAAAATAAGCCATATACTCCCTGGGAGTCAAATTGCCAGCAGATTCTTTACCCTTGGGGTCTATTTGAAGCTTTCAATCACATGGATTATGAGTTCTAAGTTTCTGGCAAAAATTTCCACCTTGGTGTTTGATTTAGGGAAGGTGTCCCTAAAGAGTAAATTGTCATATTCTATCTCCTAGATTGGAGAGACAAGATAGATTAGAGGGAGTGTATTGACCCCTTGGACAAGTCAAGAGACAACCTAAGAAGACTCTTGTGGAGTTGGATTGTCAAAGAAGGAACCTTGAAGAAGTAGTAAGTAGTTGGAGCCCACACTGGTATTCTTGTAGTGCACTCTACATCAATATGAAATAAACTATTTTCTATAATGATATATTTGACACTAGTTCCTAACATAAGATGCATTGAAGTCCATATCTGCATAAGTTAAGATGCATTAGGATAGATTTGAGAAAAAAATCAAGAAAAGAATTGATATGTACAATTGGTGTCAAGCAACAGTATTTGTATGTGTCGAGATGCCATATCGACCGAGCTAATATATTGACCAAGTGTTAGTAGTGATCGAGTCACTATTCTGACCAAGTGATGGAATGAGTTAATTGATCTATTTATTCAATGACCCAGACAACTGTTATACACCTACCACTATACAAAACATTTATTGAAGACCTAATTTGACTATTTAAGGGTATATTATGGATTTTTTTAGTTCATTTTCATTTCACAAAGTGATTACAATTTGTAGAGTAATCCAAGAGTGATTTGAAGATTGATTTAAGAGAAGTTTGTGAATATTCCATTGTGTATCAATGGAAAGTACTAAGAAAGGTTGAAGACCCATTATTGTCGAGTTACCCATAATCCATTTTATGAACCCTAATCTAAGAAATTACTACTAGTTCATCTACTGGAGTGAAGAGGTAAGACAAGGAAATGAAGAATGTTTAATTAGTCAGGAGTGATGCATGTTCAGTACCTAATTTTTGAGTTGTACTAGAGACTACAGTGAAGGGAGATCTTTTGGGAGCCCTGTCCTTGATCCTGTCAAAACTTCTAATGATCCATGATGTGAGAGAATGCTACATGTGTAAGATCTGGGAAGTTGGAGACTTTGATTTGAGGGAGGTTACAAAAAAAAAAGTGGAAATGGGGCATTGAAGGCTGAGCATCAGGACATTGCCACCAAAGGGTTAGTACGAGCCCTAGATTTCCCTCACAACTTCAAAATTAAATGGATCAGGATAATTCTAAGAAGAATACATGATATGAGCTTATGGCTCAATAATGGACCAATGAATATTACCAAGGATATCATCCATTGAATCACTGTTTACCCTATTGTGCAAGGGAAGACAAAAATGTGTTTTCAGAGTAAGGAATATATTGAGAAGAACACTTTGGGCAAGTGGAACAAGAGAGGAATGAAAATTTCAATGATCACGGATCTTGAAATTGACTTTGTAGTTAGAGTGATTGCACATAAGTTTTATCAATTGAGAAGATTGGGTAGCGTTCCCTACATTGCAGTTTATTAGGCATGGAAGATAGTGAAAAAGGATCATACATATGATTTTGCCTCGCTAAAGATGACTAAACTTGTCGAGAACCTACAATAAATAGGAAGGAAAAGAATTATGTGTAAGTTTGGAACCCTGATAGTATGTGTATTTTTCTATGTTCAGAATAGTTTTCCTTCTATAGGAGATGTAGTATGGAGTTAGGACTGACCAGTGACACAATAGATTAATTAGTTTATATAGCAGAAAAGAGATAATTTTGATAATGTCATGGGAAACTATTTTGTTGAGTTTAAGAAGAAGATGATAATAAGGAGTAGAATCCTAGTTTCACTAGTAGAAAAGCATTATGATGATGTTTTTTTTATAGTTAATACTAATTATACCTATGTAGAAGTTGTAGTACACCGAGGGTAGCATGCTTGAGGCCATTACCCTATGAAGTGAATATTAATGAAACATTTGCAATAATCACAACATTACTTTCAGAGGAATTTGATAAAAAGGCTAAGGTATTTGGGAAATATGAAGAAGAAAAATCAAAGATGACCATGGGATTGAAGATTGCAACCATGGAGAGAAAAAGAAAGAAAATAGTAAAGAACCTTGAGAAGATATTAGGTGAACAAGAAGAAGAAGATGATGCACCCATACAGATCACAGAAGGTCAGGGTGAGGACCAATCCAGTGATTCAAAAGAGAGTGAAGATAAAGATGTGGAAGGAGATAATAAGGGCAAGAAAGTGATGGTTACAGAGTCAACTATGAAGAGGAGTTCAAAGAAAAAACCTACTCCTCCTGCCACATATAGACCGAGAACCAGGGCATCAAAAATTGCAAAATAAGTTGAGCCACCAAAGAAAATCTTAATAAAGAAAACTGAAGGGGAGAGCTCAGGGAAAAGGAAACAAGTTCAAACTGAAGCTGAGCTGAGAAACCCTAAGAGGAAGCCGAGAAGGAAATACATATTGGGAAAAGATGATGAAGATGAAGAGATGACATATACAGATGATATCATGAAATTCAAAGTTTCCACACACAAACATCCTACAAATATTGATGAAATCTTCCACAACATCATGAATTTTGTGGGTTTGTTAGGATTTAAGTTCATTAAGTTTGAAAAATTGAGTACGAAGGATAAGAAAAAGATAGAAGACACAACGATGGATATGTTAGAATCATACAAGATGACACCTTTAGAGATTGGGAATCTATTCCTTAATAAATTGTTCAAAAAGATTGATGAGAGATGATAGTTTTCCATTAAGACTGAAAGGCAAATTAGAGAAGGGGCATTTACCCAAATAAAGCCTAAATTGACACATAAATAGAGAACAAAATTCATGGAGAAATGTAGGAATAGATTTATTCCTAAATTGAGAGTATATTCAATACTGAGGAAGGATGTTGAAGGGGTTGTATAATAGAGCCAAATAATATGGAAGAAATTTTTTGGATTTTTAGTTGATAAGAGTGCAAATAAAGATGAAGGCAATTCAGAACAAGTTGAGATTGATAACAAAGAAGACATTGATGAGCCTGATAATATTGAGGATGAAATAAAGGATAAGGTTGAGGATTCACAAACAGAAGATTTAGCAATTGATGACTCAACCACAATCAATGGTGAGGATTCAAAAGGTTTGAACATTGAGGAGAAGGGTGAGGCTATAATCAACATTCTAGATTCCCCTACCCAAGCAAAATTTCAAGTTAATGATGAAGAAGATAAGAGAAAATAAGATCAAGCAGATAAGTCTGAAACAAATATCTCTAGATCTCAAGAAGGAGAAACAAGGGAGACCTTACTATAGAAATTAAGGAGACACAAGAGCCTATAGAGGAAGAGCCAATTCAAGAATTGATAAAGCTACCACTTACAAAAACTAAAATTGTTGATGTTATTAATAACTTTGAGGGGGGGTGAATCAGTTTCCTCAAAAATTAATCCTTAAATCTACTCTTAAAACTTATAACCATAGATTATGTCTCTAGTTATCATCTATCCTACAATATGAATGCCTTGAAATACTTATATTACTTTTCTACTTTGTCATATTGCTTTTTAAATCTCTCTTCTATATGATTACCAATAAGCAGTTAACTATTTACCGAGACATAGTAAATAAGTAGAGTATACCGATCAATTTTGAATTGTATATGTGAAATGTAAAATAGTAAAGTAATAAAACATAAACTCATAACACATGGATTTTAATGTGCAAACCTTGTTAAGGGAAAAACCACTTGGACCGGTACCCCAAATTTTCACTCTTCTGAAGTGAGCCCTGTTAAGAGCCAACCCTATTAAAGGTTACAAACACACTATTAGGTGTGACCTTGTTAGAGGATTTAAAAATATTTTGTCACCTAGTATCTGTAATCTAATTCTACCATCCTTGATCAAACACTCACTTGGCCTGTGAATAGGTATCGGGCATATCCAATGCTGCTTTTATGATGAAATTTTTTGATACTCCTTGGGATGTATCTCAATTATCAAAGACTGTTAAGTCCTGCTTAGTTGAGAGGCTTTATGCTTCAATGGTTACACTGAAACACTAATGATTTGTTCATACATACAACTCAATTGTAAATTTTCAGATCTATTGTAATTCCATTACCTCTCTAATCAATATAGTCACTTATGCCTTTTCTCCACACTGTTTTTCTCTGTGATGTTGTCTCACTATTTGTCGGTGTCTGCGGAATCCTTCTCTTTCCTCAACTTGTTGATCAGGATTGAAAGAAGACTTTTTTCTCCTTCAGATTCTCTTTAGCTTCTTTCCTATATTCTCTTGTTCACCCCACACACCAATTTGTAATGAATTGGGTTTGTCTCTATATAGACATGATTTCCCCTTTTCTTTGATTTCTGGATTCTTGGCGTGTTCCACAATTCTTGCCAATAGATTTAAAGCTAACTCCTGATTTATCTCAAAGAGATAGTCTTTCCAACTGGAAAAATCATCTTTAAATCAATTACTTATCTCAAACTTTATCTAGATTTTTAAAACAATGATAAGTATTCGTTAATTCTATCTTTATCTTCTTGACAACTAAGCATTTTGTCATTTTTCAAACTCTTTGTTCTGTCGGTCAACACTTCAGTTAATCATCAGTAATAACTGACTGTTCCCTCAATGTGACTTCAGTTTTCATCAAGATCTCTATCCTTTTCTTCTCCGTCGAGCAACACTAGAATTGTTTCCATTGGGTTACTCTATGTTTTGCTCGTCAGGCAATCACTGTAACTCTACTCGTTGGTACTGTTGTGCATTTTCTTGTTGGGTAACACTATGACTCTACTCTTTTACTCTGACCATCAGTGTGCACTAATTCAGTGTATCAAATCACTTAGTGAATACTTGACTTGTATGCATTACTGATAGCATAGCCTTGATTCATTGGTTCTTTGAAGTCTTTTGTAGTATTTCAATGACCATATAGATTTTATCAAGTTTACATCAATGAAAATACAATACATTAACTGATTTAATGCCTTGCATGATCATCAACTTAACATATTCAAAACATTCAATCAATTACATGTCATCAATATCTCCTTTTGGCATTGATGTAAACATACTACATTATCATGCTAAACTATTGCTAATACAATATGAAATATATAGTTTAATCAATCTTTTCTTTTGTAACTCACACAAATTTATGGCTATCGTTAAGCTCAAAATAGCTTTGATTTTATTCTTGCAACTTTCTACCTGTCTTCAATCCCTTCACTTGATAGATGTAGAATCTTTCTTTCTCTGATGTGATGTGTTCTCCTTCTGTGTTCTCTCTCCCTTTGACTGTTCTCCTTTCTTTTGATGTCTCTTGTCAGCAATTCTCTTCCTTTTTGTGTACTCTCCCTTTCCAATTACATCTCTCCCTTTGGATACTTCGATGGATATAATCTCTTCCTGTGATGATAATGGATAAACTCTCTCCCTTTGACAGCAATGCCAAACAAACATCTTTCCAAACCTAGACTTTGCAAAACAAGTATTTGACAACAATGTCAAATGAATCCCTTCTATCTATAATATATTCCTTGAATTTCCCAATCCATTGGTAATAACTCTGGTGCTCAGATTAGATAAATACCTTGATGTGTATAGATGTATCTTTGAATTTCATCTCTCTGCTTGCATCAACATGAATGATATTCTGATAATATGTGTGTTGATGCATGTTTCTAGTTATCTTACTCACCAGTAGACAAGGGTCTGACCCCTAGTCTCTTTCTTAAGTACTCAAATGCATCCTTGGGCAGTGGCTTGGTGAAGATATTGGCCAATTGTTCCTTTGATTGCAATACTCAAGTATCACTTCCTTTGCCTGAACTTGTTCTCTCAAATAATGATACTTGATGGCAATATGCTTTGTTTTAGCATACATGACTGGATTCTTGGAAATGTTTATTGCACTTATATTATCAAAATAGATAATTACTAGTTCTAAAAAATTTATATGCATACCTTCCATTAATTGTTTGATCCATGCAATATTTGAGTAGTTTGTAGTAGCAGCAACATACTCTACCTTTGTAGTAGATTGAGAGATGCATCCTTGTTTCTTATTTATCCATTTGACAAGTCTATCACCCATAAAGAATGCTCCTCCAGTTGTGATCTTCTGACCATCAATATTTCCAGCCCAATCAGCGTCAGTAAAGACCTTTAGTTCAAATTTTCCTTCTCTTCTATACCATAAGCCATATTCCTCAGTATTCTACAAATATATTAGGATTATTTTCATAGAATTCATATGCAATTCTCTGGGATTAGTAGAAAATATAGCAACTATTCCTACTGCATGTGCAATATCTGGTCTAGTGTGTAAAACATACACAAGTTTTCCAATTATTGATTTGTACAAAGGCTGATTTACCTCTGATGACTTGTCCTCCTTTGTCAGTTTTCATCTAGTTGTCATCGGTGTTCCAACTGGTTTGGATTCTTCCATCTTGAATATTTTCAGTACTTCTTTGATGTACTTGGATTGTGTAATGAAAATACCTTCATCTTGTTGCATGATCTGGAGACCAAGAAAGAGCTTGATCTCTCCATTTATAGACATCTTAAACTCTTTTCTCATTTCATTTGCAAATGATTTGTATATCATATCATTTCCTCCAAATATTATGTCATCAACAAATATCTTAGCAATCAAAATGTTGACATCGGTATCTTCCTTCAAATAAACATTATTATTTTCACTAGTCCTTACAAATCTAATACTTATAATATAGGAATGAAGTCTTTCATACCAAGCTCGGGGTGCTTGTTTCAATTGATACAAGGCTTTGTGTAGTCTACATACCATGTCCCTCTTGTCTGGATCAACAAACCCTTCTGGTTGTTCAATGTATACCTCTTCTTCAAGTATTCCATTTAGGAATGCAGACTTGACATCCATTTGATATACCTTGAATCCTTTACATGCATCATAAGCAAGTAATATTCTTACTCCTTCTAACCTAGCAACATGTACAAAGGTCTATCCATAGTCAATCCCTTCTTCTTGTGCATACTAGTCTTGCTTTATTTTTGGTGACTTCTCCATTCTTATTCAGCTTATTCTTGAATATCCATTTTGTACCGATGACATTCTTGTCATATGGTCTTGGTACAAGTGTCCATGTCTTGTTTTTCTCTATCTGCTCAATCTCTTCATTCATAGAACTTATCCATTCATCATTATCTAGTGCAGCATTGACAGATTTGGGCTCATAATCACAAATAAGACATCTTATATTTAGAGACTTACTTCTAGGTCTCATACCATCCTTTTTATATCCTATGATCTGATTCTATGGATGGTTCCTTCTAACATATCTTGCAAGTATAGGTTCAACTCTTTGTCTATCAGCTTGATCATGATTTTATTCTTCATTATGTTCTCCATCACTTTGTGCATCATCTTGAGCAATATTCTGATCGTTGTTATTTGTAGCCTGATGCTCGGGTGCAATGATCTGTTGCTTCGGAGCTCTACATTGTTGGTCAGGTAGAGTGTCAGGTTCCTTATTGTAAGTAAACATATTGTAGTCCTTTGGTTCTTTAGTGCTTTCCTTTTCATTCTTCTCTGCAAATTCATCTATCTTTACATTTGTACTTTGAACAATTTTTTTAGAGGCCTTATTTATACATTTATAAGCCTTTCTCTTGGTGGAATACCCTAGAAAGATTCCTTCATCACTCTTGGAGTCAAGTTTTCCATTTCTATCATCTTTTAAGATATAACACTGACTGCCAAAATTTTTGAAATAACTTATATTGGGTGTGTATCCATACCAAAGCTCATAATGTATCTTTTCGTGTCTTTCTTCAATTGTACTATGTTCAATGTGTAAACAAAAGTACTGATAGCTTCTCTCCAGAAGATTTTGGTTATCCCTTTCTCTATCATTAGTGTCCTTGCACAATCAACAATGGATTTGTTCCTTCTTTTAGCAATTCCATTTTGCTGTGGTGTTCTTGGTGCAGAGACCTGTCTTCTGATTCCATGCTCATTACAAAAGTTAGTGAATTCATTTGAAATAAATTCCCCTCCTCTATCTGACCTTAAGCATTTTAATTCTTTACCACTTTGTTTCTCAACCATTTCCTTATACCATTTAAACATCTTAAGTGCTTCTGATTTATCTTTTAGAAACATGACCGTCATCATTCTAGAGTAATCATCAACAAAGATAATAAAGTATCTATATCCATATTAACTCTTTGTCCTCATAGGTCCACATAAATCAGTATGGACTAATTCTAGAATGACATCAGATGTATGGGTTTTTCTTTTGAAACTAGACTTTATCATCTTACCTTTTTGACAATTCTTACACATGATGTTGTCGGGCTTGGTCATCATTGGTAAGCCTCTGACATTTCTCTTTTTGCTAATCTTTATCATGTTTTCAAAGTTCACATGACACAATCTTTTGTTCCACAACCATATGTCTTTGTTTGTAGTAGTAAAACAAGTGGTGTCAGTATCATTCAGATATAATAAGTTACCTTTTGTCTTCTCACCGGTACCAATCAGATTTATTGATTTATTGAAGATCTTTGCCTTCTTATTTTCAAATTCTACTCTGTGACCTGAATTATTCAATTGAGAAACACTCAATAGATTATAATTCAATCCATTTACCCAATAATCATTTTCACATTTTATATAGTTATTCAACATTATGATTCCTCTACTTTCAACTGGATACGGTGTATCATTACCCATTCTTACTAAACCACCTTTATAGTATTCAAAAGTCTCAAAATTTTGCTTATCACCGGTCATATGGTGAGTGCAGCCACTATCTATGATCAAGACATCATTTTTACTAACTTTAGATATGAGTGCAGTTTCTACATACATTTCTTCATCATCATCTAAATCATCCTTTATTGCCACAAACACCATCCTGATGTCTTCATTAGATTAGGTGTTAGCATCATCATCTTTTCCTTTTTCTAGGTAACTCACCTTCTTTCCTTTGTCCTCGTATTCTCGGGTATCTATTCTTTCTAATTGTCGATAGCTTCTCTAATCACCTCTGTCAGACATATTTTCAAATGATCTGTCATTACTTTTGTCATATTTTCTCCTGTTAGGACATCTTGCAGCAAAGTGTCCAATCTATTTACAATTAAAAAAAACAAGTGGTAATTTACCTTTGCTTCTTTGCATTCTTCTAGCCATAAGCACTTCAATTTCATCAAGATCATCCTCTTCACTTTCACTATCACTATCTTTTCTCATAGTTTTTTTATGACTTGATTTACTTATTCTCATAGAAGTTTTGAATGTAGTCTCTATGTTTGGTAAGAAACTATGAAAAAAAAGTTATTCATCTCAAATGAAATCAGTCTTCCAATCAAACTATCTAGAGTAACATTGCTATTTTCTACTGTTCTCATTTCTTCAATGGCAGATACTCTAATAGCATAAGTAGGTAGTAAGGTTCTTAGAATTTTACTTACCACTGTATCTTCTTCTAGTACACCTCCAAATCCTCAGATAGCATTGACTACCTCTTTGATTGTTGTGTTTTACATAGTTATCTTTTCACCTTCTTTCATTTTGAGATCATCAAACTTTCCTCTAAGGCTTTTTGCCTTGGCTCTCAAAACATTCTTGTCACCACCATGTACAAGAATCACTTTGTCCCACATCTAATTTGCAGTCTTGCAGGTTTTGACATCTTGAAATTCAACATCGGAGAGTGAGGAAGAAAGCTCTATCATCATGCAATTGTGCTCATGCTTCTTTCTCATGTTCAACTATTGGTGCACCTATGGGAAACACATATTCATCATCTAAGTATTGAGTAAGATCATTACCAATGCCTGATAAGTGGAGTCTTATTCTTCTCTTCCATGAAGCAAAACTATCTTTGTTAAACTTGGGCACATATTGTTTGTTAATCTTGTGATCTTTATCTTAGGTCTTGAAACCTTCCTTCTAAGAACACAAGCTCTGATACCAATTGTTAGTAATAACTGAGAGGGGGGGTGAATCAGTTGCCTCAAACATTAATCCTTAAATCAACTTTTAAAACTTATAACCACAGATTATGTCTCTAGTTATCTTTTGTCCTACAAGATGAATGCCTTGAAATACTTATATTACTTTTCTACTTTGTTGGATTGCTTTGTAAACCTCTCTTCTGTATGATTACCGATAAGCATTTAACTATTTCTCGAAACACAGTAAATAAGCAGAGTATACCAATCAATCCTGAATTGTATATGTGAAATGTAAAACAATAAAGTAATAAAACATAAACACATAACACATGAATTTTAATGTGGAACCCCTCCTAAGGGGAAAACCACTAGGACCGGTACCCCAAATTTTCACTCTTCTGAAGTGAGCCATGTTAAGAGCCAACCCTGTTAAAGGTTACAAACACACTGTTAGGTGTGACCTTTTTAGAGGATTTAAAAATAGTTTCTCACCTAGTATCTAGCATAGATAATGCTACCATCCTTTAGAAAACACTCACTTGGCCTGTCAATAGGTATCAGGCATGTCCAATGCTACTTTTATGATCAAAATTTTTGATACTCCTTGGGATGTATCTCAATTGTACAAGACTTTTAAGTCCCGATTGGTTAAGAGGCTTTATGATTCAATGGTTAAACTGAAAAACTAATGATTTCTTCATACATACAACTCAATTTCATATTTTTAGATCTATTGTAAGTCTATTACCTCTCTAGTGATCAATATAATCGTGTATACCTTTGCTCCACACTATTCTACTTTGTGATGTTGTCTCACTATTCGGTGGTGTCTGTAGAATCTAGCTCTTTCCTCAGCTTGTTGATCAGGACTGAAAGAAGAATTTTTTCTCCTTCAAATTATCTTTAGCATATTTCCTCTATTCTCTTCTTCACACCACACACCAATTTGTAATGAATTGGGTTTGTCTCTATATAGACATGATTTCCCCTTTTCTTGTCTTTCTTGATTCTTGGCATGTTCCACAATTATCACCAATAGATTTGAAGAAAACTCCTAATTTATCTCAAAGATATATTCTTGCCAAGTGGAAAAATCAGCTTTAAATCAATTACTTATCTCCAACTTTATCTGGATGTTTAAAACAATGATAAGTATTTGTTAATTCTATCTTTAGCTTCTTGACAACTAAGCATTTTGTCATTTTCTGAACTCTCCATTCTGTCGGTCAACACTTCAGTTAATCATCAGTAATAACTGATTGTTCTGTCGGTGTGACTTCAGTTGTCATCAGGATCTCCATCCTTGTATTCTCTGTCAGGAAACACTAAAATTGTTTCCATCGGGTTACTCTATGTTTTTCTAGTCGGGCAATCATTGTAACTCTGCTCGTCAGTACTTCGGTGCATTTTCTTGTCGGTTAACACTATGACTCTGCTCTTTTACTCTAACCATTAGTGTGCACTCTATCGGTGTATGAAGTCAGTTAGTGAATACTTTCCTTGTATGCATTACTGATAGCATAGCCTTGATTCATCAGTTCTTTGAAGTCTTTTGCAGTATTCAATGACCATACAGATTATATCAAGTTGACATCAATGAAAATACAATACATTAATTGATTTAATGTCTTGCATGATCATCAACTTAAAATCTTCAAAACATTCAATCAATTACATGTCATGAGTTGATACACCTAAGAAAAAGGTAATTTTTACTTAAAAGGAGTTAGTTTCCATCAGTGATGACACCTGTACATTACAAGTAGAGAAGAAACTTAGTAGCAGTGCGCTAGAGACTAAGAAGAAGTCACATAAGAAAAAAGATGATTTTCTAAGCACATATGTGACACTTGATGAAGTTGTAGTGATTCCAAAATGGGACACCGATAACTTATCTTATGAGCAAGTCCAAATTTTTTAGAGTTTATTAAAAAGGAAGAGCAAACAAGAGAAAATGAAAATAGAACATCAATAGAATCAGGAAATTACATGATATAAAAGGTATATTTGTTGATGCATTTGAGCTTCAAGATATAAATGAGAAAGAACCTATTATAGATAAATTGGTACATATTGTTCAAAAGGTGAACACTGATGATATTTATGCTAATGAGAATCTCATTCAATGGTAGGAGAGAAAGTTTGAGGCCAAAGTTCTTGAGAAAGTTGTAAAAGAACTAACTGTAAAACATGTTGCACTTTTTGATCTGGTAAGTAACTTAGAATAAGTTGTAGAAAATGTTCTTTCTTTGTATAAAAAATTTTGTGATGTTGAATTCTTTACAAAGGAAAATCAACAACTTGTTGAGAAGATACAATCAAACTTGGAGTCAACAAGACATTCACCGAGCATGGATGCAAGTTCCATATCTATTCACTTTAACAGGTTGACTCATGACCAAGGGAGATTAGTCTAGCTCATGGATAATTATGGTAGAATAAGGGATAAATTTATTTCTATTCAGACTATGTTGATACCTCATTTGGAGGTCATGCAAAGAAAGTTGTCAGCTACAAAAGAATTTACACAGAGAGAACCGCCTCTCAATGTTGTAGAGAGTTTGATTGATCTAGTTTCCGAGCTAGAGATTAAGTTACAAGTTTTAGATTCTATCACATCTAGTTGGGATAATGCATTGGTGGTGATCCTACAGATTCACAAACTATTTTTGGAGAAGTATGGTCTGACCCCTACAACCCCAACAGACAAGAGTGACAAAAACAAGGGGGAAATGCAATAACATGTAAACAAGGGGGAAATGAAATAAATGTAGATAAGGGGAAAAAAATGAATGATTAGAGTAGAAAGGTATAACATATTGTTTTTTTATTTTTTTAGTCATGTACTTAAGATTCTGGTGTATATGTAGTGAAGTCTTTATGAAGATCGAGTCATAATCTTAGGGGGAGTTTTTAGTATACTTGAGTAGTATTTTTGTTAAGGGACTGAAGAGTCATGAAAAAGTGTTTTTTCCACTAATGTCAAAGGGGGTGATATTTGATCTCCAAGTTATGTTTAGTATTAGTGTCACACACTTAGTCATAATCAAGGCAGGTTGGTCGGTCATCACTGCAACCGAGCCATCCCACAAAGGTCAAGCAATGTAAATGAATTGTGTAGATATTATGTATTGACCGAGCACTAGTTATTGCCAAGAAATTCAACATCGAGAACTTAGTAGTTGCCAAGCATAATAATTGCCAAGCTGCATAGACAGTCAGTGTCAAGTGAGAATTTTTACCAAGCATCAGAATTTACATATGCTGAGTGAGACAATTTTATATATGTGTTTCGAATGGCACAAACACCTATGTAAATTATTTTGGCTGGCTTCTATGTATCATTTAAATATTGTTGAAGATATTTAATGCATTAATTACACATTATTTTTGAGATCATTAATCCCTATTCAAGCATTGTGCAACCAATCAAGATTAGGGATGCTTCATCAGTTGTTTATATATGGAATGCTACAAAACCATAATCTATACATGTGTGTGATGTGGATGTGAAGAGAAAATATTGGGTGTGTATGCATGTGAAGCAAAGTTTAGCATATCTGAAGCATAGACTAGGTAGAGTGACTAAGTAGAGAAGTAAAGGACAAAAAATAGATATATCAGATTTTGAGATCAGTTAAGAGTTGGAAGAAAGAGATATATTATTAAAATTTATATTTTAAACTAAAGGACCAGGTAGTGATACATTCTAGCAAGTGAATTAGGGTAAATCTCTTAACAGAGTGGTCCTAACAGGAATTTGTAAATCTCTTAACAAAGTTCTTACTTAGTTGTAATTTTAAATCCTTTAATCAAGGTAGATTGTATAAGTCTATAAACTCTTAATAGGGTAGACCCCTCATAGGTTAGACCATCAGAAGTGATCAAACTTTTTAGCCCTAATAGGCACACTTGGTTACTATACTAGTGAATATTTGTGGGTTTCATCCCCACCCCATTTTTACCTTTCAAGGGTTTTTGGGTGATGCAGGAGCATCCCAGGGTAGTTGGCTATCCTGCATGTTTGGGAGATTTGATGGAGTTGTGTGGACTTATTTTCATGTCTGAGGGATTTGGTAGAGTTGTGTGGACCTACTTGGGTCTTTGGTAATTATTTTTGATGTATTTAATGGAACTTGGCATGGTCTTGGTTGCTTGGCATGGACCGGGAGGAGATCGGCCTTTCTTAGGAATTTGGTGCCTATTACAAGACATATAATTAATTTTCCACAAAGAGTTAGAGGATGAAAATTTCAGGGATTGAATTGGGCCTAGATTTCTACCTACGGTTTGAAGCACGAGTCCTAATTCATCCGGAGATAGGAGATATCGCAATTTTACTAAGACATCTATTTTGGGCATTTAATTGTTGTTGTTGGCCGACTTGTGGCATTTAATTTCAGTATTTGTATTTAATTTATGTTCAGGGATAACCTATGGCTTAGATTGGTATAATTAGGGGTTGTGGGGGAAGTCTTTAGTCATTCATTCATCCATCCTGGAGAAGAGGAAGAGATAGAGGAGCAAGTTTTGAGAAGAGCTAGTGGCTGTGGCTTGGGGGACAAGGGGATTGCTTGGTGGACTTGCGAGCACAAGTTTAGATCTCCCTTGGGGGTTCCTACCAGTGTGTAGATCTGGACTAGCTAGGATTATTCATTCATCCTGGAGAAGAGGAAGAGGTAGAGGAATGAGTTTTGAGAAGAGCTAGTGGTTGCGGCTTGGGAAACAAGGGGATTGCTTGGTGGGCTTGCGAGCACAAGTTTAGATCTTCCTTGGGGTGTTCCTACCAGTGTGTGGATCTAGGTTAGCTAGAGTTTAGTTTGGATCTTGTGAGATCTTACAGAGTTTCTATTGTAATTGCATTGTATTTGGCCGTAACCCGGAAGGCCTTACAGCCGGGCATGTTGGATGAAAATATGATGATTCTATTATGAGTATTTGCATTGTGTGGATATAAATCTCTGTGTTATTATTTATATTCCATTGTGTGGTTATTTGCTGGGGGCTAGGACATCTCCATCGGGGATTCTCCTGTCTTGCACTGCATCAAGTGGTATCAGAGCATAGTTGTTCCTGTGTGTGTGGACAGAGCGCCGAATGTGAGGCAGTTTGCACCAGGACCTTGGGTGGAGTTTATCAGAGTGTGGTTATTCTTCAATGTGTGTATAGAGCAACGAATGTGAGGTAGTTTGCACCAGGACCTTGGGTGGATTTTATCAGAGTGTGGTTATTCTTCAGTGTGTGGACAAAGCACCGAATGTGAGGCAGTTTGCACCAGGACCTGCAGTAAAGGTTGGATCTAGTTGGTGATTCATTGCAGAGGATTTGTGAAGATCTTAGAAGATGGCTCTAATAAGATTAGACCCTAAGATGATTCCAAAACTCCATGATGTGGTGGAGAAGAATATTTCAAATACTTTTTCTCAGATAGAAGCCAGATTGAATAATCGAGTTAAGGAATGGATGGTTGAGAGTGATCCATCTTTGGATAAATTTCATAAGAGAGTTTGAGAGATCTTGAAACCGTGGAGCTGGAGTCTACCAATCAGGAAGCGAGTTGTCTGGCCGGTTAGAAGACTTGTTTGAGAGAGAAGAGGGCATAGCAAGGTTGAGATGGAAGTTGGTTTTGTTGATCAGTGTGTGGAGCCTGATACAGAACCTGTAGAGAAACTTGTGGTTGTTGTTGAGGAGCTTCCTAACCTTGTTGATGTTGTGGTTGAGATTGGTTTTCATGATCAGTTGGTTGAGTCTGACATGGAAATTGTGGAGCACTT
>MU224133.1:1627889-1641368 GCA_018584345.1 Thuja plicata | reverse complement strand
TCTAGACTAGCTAGGATTATTCATTCATCCTAGAGAAGAGGAAGAGGTAGAGGAACGAGTTTTGAGAAGAGCTAGTGGCTGCGGCTTGGGAAACAAGGGGATTGCTTGGTGGGCTTGCGAGCACAAGTTTAGATCTTCCTTGGGGTGTTCCTACCAGTGTGTGGATCTAGGATAGCTAGAGTTTAGTTTGGATCTTGTGAGATCTTACAGAGTTTCTATTGTAATTGCATTGTATTTGGCCGTAACCCAGAAGGCCTTACAGCCGGGCACGTTGGATGAAAATATGATGATTCTATTATGAGTATTTGCATTGTGTGGATATAAATCTTTGTGTTGTTATTTATATTCCATTATGTGGTTATTTGCTGGGGGCTAGGACATCTCCATCGGGGATTCTCCTACCTTGCACTACATCATTGGGTTACCAAATCTTTGTATTATGTGCTCATTATGGATGTGATTAGATGTTATATCTATTACCGTATTACAGTTAATTTTTATGTTTACATGTTGAATCTATTTTTTTCAGAAGTATAAAAGCTTTATAGATCCTGATTCATCCCCCCTAAGTATACTTCTTTCCCATATTATACTTCCAACATTAAGTTGAGGTTATAACTTATGTTGAAAAGATCTTTACATAAATCATTGTTGTTGCTAATCATTGTCATTATGGATACTCCATTTTTGGTCGACGTCATTGATGAGCCAAGACTAGTATTCAAGTTACACCTAATGAAATAAAATGAGAATAATCCAATGAGTTCCCTATATTTGATACCCTATAGTAAATTTTTCACTGAATACATTTGTTCTTTCATCCACTACAAGTTGGTAGAACTTGGAGTTGACAATATGTACAAGACATTTGTTAAATTGTGTAATGACCACATATTAAAGGAGGAACATATGCATCTGACGAACAAATGTTTCACTTATGCAGCTTAGATACCTGATGATTTTCATCTAGAATGGATAAGATATGTATTGATAATATTATATGATTAATTCATTTGGTTAGACACGAGACACAAGGTTACAAAGGATTAAATCAGCAAAATTACTAGATTTTGTGTGACTAGTGAGGCACGAACTCTATGAATTATTTCATCAAATATGGTTACTCACTTGACCAAATCCAAAAAATATTATGATGCCATTACTATAAAGAATATAATTGACAAGGAAGTGTGGTTAGCTTCAATGGTGATAGGTTACAAAGTATATAAATATAGTCGGTTAAATAGTGTACCTCATGGATCTATTCATGTTGTATATAGAATGGTAAAGGAAGATGCAAAATATGATCTTTGTGATATTTTTAGGAGTCAATTATTTGTGAACCTCAAGAAGATCAAGAAAGACAAGGAGTCTTTCAAATATGGATCATTCTAGATATGTATATTATTGTACTTGTAGAACCATTTTCCTGGAATAGGTGCTATTAAATGGTCAGAGGATAGACTTGTAGTAATGCAGATTAAGAAGTGCATAAGGACTTTAGGAAACAATTTTAATAAGGTTATGTGGGATTTATTTAAATATTTTCCATGGAAAATGTACTTAAGAGAAATAATCCCAACTGATATTGTTGAGAAGTACAAAGATGATATATGTTTTCTAGTAGATATAGATACATGTATGTTGTAAGTAGTGAGACCTAGAAAATGTTGGATACTAGCTATGGGTTATGAAGTTGATGGTGATTTAGTCACTATTCGTGTTGATATTTTATTGTCAAATCAATTGATACTTCAACACAAAGGTTTGGAACTTATGAAGAGTCATCATTGAAAATTCATAGTCAATTAAGAGCGTGGGTAATCCAACAAAAGATTAGGAAAAAAGATGATAATCTAGCCAAAATGAGTGGCATAACTCTTGAGATGATGATAAAAATTAGAGAGAAAATGGAGAGTAAGGAGGTAGGCACATATGTTGATACAAAAGCCAAGGATATGGAAGTTAAATTTTAAGAGATTACACCTAAAAGAGTAACTAGGAGTTCAGTGGTGAAAGAAACTAAATATACATCTACTACTCCTATTTTGACTAATCAAGAAAAGGAGACACTTGAGACTATATAGAAAAATTATAGAAGGAAAAAGAAATGAAATCAGGCTATAAATAGTCAAAGAGTAAGAAAGGGGGCAAGGAAAAGGATAAAGAAGAAGAAAATGAAACTAAATCTGAGAAGGAACAAAAGGAATTGAGAGCTAGTGGAAAGAAGACTAATATAGTAGGAAATCTTACTGAGGGAACTGACAAAGTTGAAAATACTGTTATTATTGACAACGTTGTTAAAGATATTAAGGAATATGGAAGAATGATAGAAGTGTGGATTCACTTTGATAAAGTTAACAAAGAAGAGAAAAGAAAGATAGAAGATGTAGTTGTAGAAAATCTACATACATTTTGCAAAGCACCAAGTGAACTATTCAAGGCTATACCAAAGGAACTGTACAAGGAAGTTGACAAAAGATGGAGAGAAGCTTTGAAAATTGATAGAGTAATGATGGAATAGGAACATGCACTTTAGCAACTTGAATTAAATACAAAAGAGGTAAATTTAATGGTTGAAGCAAGGAGCGGAGAATTTAAGACAAGAAAGAGAGTTACAAGAATTCTAATTGGAAAAATACAATCGGTAAGAAATGAGATAGTAGATTTATGAATAAAGTTAGTAAAGTCAAAGACTGTAACTGAAGACAAATAGGTATAAGAGAGAGAGGCAAAGTGTAAGAGACAAAAATTGAGGAAATTAATGATGTCATAGGTAATTTTATCTTTGATATCCCAGAACAGATACCAAATATTGATATTCAAACTGATCTTGAAGCACTTAAAGTGCAGATTGGTGAGGAAGTGGCAAAACAAAAGGATGATGAAGATATACTTTCAGAAAAGAGAGAGCTAAATCTAACTGATGAAAGTAGCACAGTGAAGAAGAGAAAACAAAGAATTCAACTAGTCCTGAGGAAGATGAAGAAGAAATTGAAGATGAATAAATGAAATAAACTATTGATATTACTCATACAAGTACAAAGTAACTATTGAAAATGCTTGAGAATCTTAAGAAGAAAGAAGAAAGAGACAAATTGAAGGGAAAGTAAAAGAAAGTAAGAATACTTAAAGGAGACAAAAAAATTATTAGAAATTTAGTACCTATAGACGTCCAAAAAATTTAATATTATTATTAATATTAAATTCCCTCTTATTCCTCTAACTATTTAATTCAATCAATTAAATAGTTTCATTGCTAGTATTTATCAATAATCTAAATACTATCCTAATGTATTTTATTTAAATACATTTGTCTCACAAAATCCCCTTTTTAATAAATTTATATTTATTAAAATCCCTTCATATTCCTAATTCTTCTAAACTATGATTTATTCAAATCTAATTTGAATTATAATCTAGACCCTAGCTAGGAACCTATTAATCCAACTTAGAGACCTACCCTAATCCTATCCTATTCCTACTTTACTCCCATCATCTCATTTCCTAAGCATGTTTCCCTACCTAATTGTCCTTTAATCATACTTAAAGGGTGATTAATAACGTTTTTAAGGCTAATGGAATGCTCACCCACATGGGGAAATTATCTCCAAAATAGGCACCCATCCCTCTTAAATTATTCTTACAAGTTTATCTCCCACTTGGAAATCTTGAGCCACTCAACATTTAATGCCAAGTTTGACTCAAATTTGGCCATCCCCTCAAACCTATGTGTCCCTTATGTGGCTCTTATGTGGATTCCACATAGATTCCACCTCATCCAAGCCCTCCTCTTCTCTCCCAAAATAATATAAATAGAGGCCTTCTCCTGTTCATTTTTCATCTCTCATTGTGCATTGTTATTATGCTAGAATTGCTTTAGATTTTCATAGTTATTTTCATGCTCATAGTTTCTTGTTTAATTCACTTAGAAATCACATGCTAGGATCAATTTGGTAAATGAATCATATTTTCTTGAATTGTCTTGCATTTCAATCATAGTAGTTTAATCATTTGGAGAAGTTTGAGACTAGTTACTCTATACTAGTTCTTGAATCCTTCTCTAAACTTGCATCAATCTTACTCATTCCACTTGGGGATCCATTGAATTTTTTGTGTTTGAGAGAGAACACCAAAATCCATCAAAGTGAGAAAATCAAACAAGTTAAATAGGGTGCTTACTTGTTTTAGCTCAATCTGATGTTATTTGGTGTTCTTTATTTCTTGCTTGCTCTTCCATATGATTTTGAATTGATTATATGTGCTAACCCACTAATATTGCATGTTTGAGCTTGCTCCCAATAGGTTTTAAACCATTAAGAATTCCTCATACTACATTCTGACACGGCTGGTGGGACCCACGTCCCTAAAATCCTTCTAGTTTCTTATCTATTTCTTCAAATTTCTCCAAACAGGAAGATCGGGGTCTGCATTTTACACAAAGGCGTCTGTGCAAACGTCATTTCTCTCTGCACTACCAGTCAATGTTTGCATTGAACCGGCGTCTATGACCTTAATCAGTGTCTCCGCCTGGCATTGTTAATTTGAGATTTTTCCAAACATAAGTTGTTATTTATCAAGATTTTTGTCTTTTCCACTGCTTTTCAGTATTTAAGCTTTCTGTTTTTTAGCAGAGATCAATCTAACAAGCAGTTATAATGCCAAAATTTTACTAAGGGAACAAATCTTGATAAATTATAAAAGAATACTAGCTTTTTAACTGTTTGGATAATCTCAAATGGCTAAATTTGATGAAATTAAAGACTACGAAGGAAGAAAAGGTAACTTTGTTTGCTATTTTTGTGAATTTGCAGGTATAACAGTGTCTACGGAACTGCGTATTCAAGTTTTGGCATCTATGCAAATGCCATTTCAAAAAAGCATCGATCGGCGTCTGCATTTCATGAATTGGCATATCTAACTGGTATAACAGATTTTCTATTTTTCTATGTTTTTTGGCTTGTTTTCCCTACATTCTGTAATTTTTTGAGAAAAACACAGAACCAACGTCTGCGCTCTGCATCGGCGTCTGCACTCTATCAAAATTTTTTTTTATCATTTGCTAACAAATGTTTAAGTGGTTTTTGTGTTTTCAATGCTTGTCAAAGGGTAAAATTGAAACTACTAACCAGTTGTTTTGTAGCACCGCTTTCCAAAGACACAAGTTCAAAAGATTACTCACGGTTGTCTTGCAGGTTGCCTTATTTCAAAATTGACCAAATGATCATGTTTTCTTTAACTTTTCTTAGGCACCTAGCATAATTAGGGAGATTTTATTGTTTACATCAAAGAAAGTGTTATGGGATTATGCTCTCTTCCCTTTTGGGAAGATCAAAAACCTAGACACACTTGCTTTGTGTTAAACAATTAAAGCTTTTGGGAAAGAACAAACTTTGTCTTGCGTGTTTGGGAGAAAATGCCATTGGGTAGGAGAGTATGCTCTTTTCTCCTTGTGGGAAAATAAAAAATCTAGACCCCTCTCATCGTCAATCCATGTTTTTCAAGTTAATCCTTTCGATGGGTCTATCAGTCGAGGAAAAAATATCCCAGGAATGACCCACTTTTGAACAAGGTGTAAGCCACACCACTCTAACTCATGTTAATAAAATTTACTCTTTGGGGTGAAAGCCTCAGGAGTTGATTGGCATTTTAGCTTATACTTAGCTCTTGTCTAACTTAAGTGTGACCTCGTGGTCTCAATCATGTTTAAGTGACCACTTTTTTCAAGATGCTCTGTGGGGCTATATGCCTGAATCATGCTTGTGCAAACATAGAGGATACAATAAAACAAAGACACTTACTAAATACTCTAAGCATAAAAGCTACCTGATTCACCTCTAAATAGTGATTTATTATAGTGTGAGGGGAGGGAAGAATCTCCCCCAAGATCCCCATCATATGTGTCCCAATGTATTGTGTTGCGAAAGAGATCTTTGAAGCACGACAACAATACCTGGAAATGGGCAAAAACATGGGTGCCCTTCCGGGGGTGACACTGTTGTGTGAGTTGAAGGACTACCAAGCAATGGTTCTATAATATTTCATTCAAAGCCAACTCCTTAGGCACAATTATGCTTGAAGTGTTTGAAGAACATTGGCAAAATCAAAAACACAAATGGAATATCCAACAACCAAATTTGTCACTTACTTGTATCCTTCAAGGTTGCTTTGTCCCTTGTCAAATTGTTTTCAGATGAATGCATGTTATTTTCTGATTTGACTATGTTGAAATTGGTTCTTTCCATAGAACAAACCTATTAACAATTAGAAAGAAATCAAGCCTTTGCTAAATCATCAAAACAACATCCTTTTTCAGATTACCGTGAGCTCCAATTTTTAGAATTTGGTCTTTTATGAGATATGTCCTAAAGCCTCCAACTTTTCATCCAAAATCAGATCTATTTATAGGACATGACCGATTCCAAGAGGCATAAGAAGGTGAAAAATTTGTTACCAGTCATGAAAAGAGAACAAAAGAATACAACCCGAGAGGCTAACAAGTACCAACACATAGTCGATTCCATCAAGCAAGAAATCCATAAACGAGAACAATTTGACAAAGTAATATACAACAATAAGGTTGCTCTCTTTATGGGAAAATATCATCTAAATGTTGCTTTTGTCAGAGTTGAGCAATATGACTAGCTAGTTTATCATGCCAAACAAAATTTCCTCCTCTTCTTAAGCTCACTTAGCTTGCATTTTAGGACCTCCCTTAGGTTGTCATCTTTAGAAACACATCACACACTCATCCCAGCACAATCCTACATTAATCCAATCCAATCCTACTCATCCTAGCATCATCTTAATCATCATCCAAAGCATCCTTGATCACATCATTCACTTGGTATTGCATCCCCTTTTGAGTTTCTTAAAACCTACATCTTAATCAAAACCCCTATCCTTAAGTGTCCTTTACCAAGCATTGTTTAGGATAATCCCCTTTTCCTTTGAAACCTCATCACCTTGATCAAAAGGTTAGTTTGCATTGACAGAGAATATCGTCCACCGAAGATCACAAGTCTGTCTTAGGTAGACAATCATATCAACTTGATCTTACACTAGGGAAAGAAACCCTTAATCCTTGCATACATTAAGTTATCCTTAATTCATAGAAGCATATTCATCATCCTAGACACATCCTAGTCCTAGCACCATCATCCTTAGCTTCCTAGGCACATCCTTGCATCACATCTTACATCTCATATCCTCTTAAGGTAGTCATTTCATGCCACCTATCACATGAGCCACTAAGAATACGAAGAACATGGATCCCAATCTTGTTGCTAGTTCATCTAATCCTGCGACTGACAACACTAATGCCATGGTTACGTATGCACCTCAGTCCAATGATCAAATTGAACACATCTCGATAGATACTAATGAGACGCCTACCATGAGTACCATAGAAACATTTATCATCTAGGACATATCCACATGCTGAATGCCATGAGTGGACGTAGCAACAATCAGGCACTTTGGACATTTAGCAATAAGGACTTCAAATCCCTCCTTGGATTATACCCACACTTGTCACATGACCTATGAAACTTCCAGGGGAACGTTATCCTCCCACTAGAAACAAAGTTTGTGATACACTTCATTGGGCCTTACAAGTGGGAAATCTTATCGCACAAGTAGTCCAACCTTACATCCCACCCTCCATACTGCACATGACACCTTCCTCAACCTCAGGAGCCCCACCTCTTGATCAAACATCACCAGCACAAGAAATACCCCCTATCGCTACACAAGCACCTCCTTAGTTCACATCTGCTCCACTTTTGCAAACATCCCCAACATTTGTGGCACAATTTCCACCACCACTAGTCAACATGAAACAAACCACCATCCCAACCATCCCTACTCAGCTCGTTAAAAGTGAAACAACCAGTTCACAGCATCAAAGAACCCAAGTCTCCATGCCTATTCCACCTTTCTTCACCATAGGCATGCCACCTACCAATGCCTATAACCAACCCTTATATTCACAAGGGTCCACTTTCCCCACTCCATTAGCAACACAACCGCAACATGTGCCAGGAGTTTTGCCGCAAATGCAAACCAATCAAAATCCTACCATACAACAACCATCTACCAATCCCTTCGTCACACCTAAAATACCCACCCAGCAGCAACAACCAATCCAACAACAACAATCAATCAATCCAACAACAACAACAACCAATCTAGTAGCAATAGCAACCAATCCAAAAGCAGCAACAACCTATTTAGCAGCAACAATCCATCTAGCAACCATCTCAAAAACAATAACCGTAGCAAAAAATTTCCAATCCATTCACATCCCAAGCACAACAGCAACAAATCAATCTATTCATAGCTGTGCAGTCCACCCTCCAAGTTGCATTACAATCGCAACCACAAACATAGGGGGAAATCCCTTCATGGCACAACCACTGCAATAGTTTTCTATTCCTTTCATCCAACCCATGTAGCAACAACAAACTCATTCCGCCAACTACCTAGCCATGCCATCTTCCACTGCATCACAAACCATCCCACCACACATAGAAATTCAGTGTTCCCACTGGGGGCTTTCTGCCATAAAACACCTATCCTCCACCCTATGCAGGTGCACAATAGGCTCAACCCACTTATCCAACACCTCAACAAATACAACCATACTTCTAGCAGTTGCAACAACCTTATCAAGCACTGCCACTTCCTCCACTGCAATATTCTCCTCAGCCGTAGTTTCCACCACAATAGCCCGTATACGCTGACTATAAACCATCATACCAAACACCATAGTATGCCCTAGAAAATCCCCCATATTCACCATTTGATCCATAACACGTTCAAGGAACCCATGCAATCACGGTTAATAATCCTCCCTCACAAATCAACCATGAATAGGAGGAAATGAAGAATGCTCTCAAGGAGCTAAAAGCAGGGACCGATGCTAAAACATTCAAGTTTAAAGAGGTGTGTCCTTGTCTGATTGATCAATCTATCACTACAATACCCTTCCCCAAACACTTTGAGACACCCAAATTTGATAAATATCGGGGGAAGGGAGATCCTGTGAGTCACGTGAAAGAATTCTACATGGCATGTCAAGAAGTAGCCTATAGAAATAATTTTCTCATGAGACTATTTCCCAAGAGCTTCAGAGGAACTGCTCTCAAGTGGTTCTATAAAATCCCCTATGGCACAGTCTCCACTTTCCCTACACTATCTAAAAAGTCTGTGGCCCAATACGCACATAATGTCGAAAATGAACTCACTCCTTGACTTATGCAACTCCAAACAAAAGGGAGGAGAGAGCCTGGCTGATTACCTTCAGCGTTAGCAAGGGCTTACTACAAGGTTGTCCTATAAACCACCTGAGCAACATCTTATCAAAATTTTCATCAACAACCTTCATCCTAAGCTTGCCTATCACATGTGCATGAATTGCATACAAACTTATCAAGACATCAGGATCAAAGGTATGGATCTTGAACAAGGTCTCATAGAAGATGGTGCCATTAAGCACTACAAAGAATCCCAACCTAAAAAACATAATAATGATCGATCATGGTACTGGAACAAGAACAAGAACGCAGTAACTAACAGAGCCACTGACAACAAACACGTCCAGGTCATGGTGGTCGGTCCCAATGCACCCACTCAAACTTATCAGCAAGCACCTATGAACCAAAAAAATGCTATATAAGTCCCACATGGACAACAAATGCCTCACACTTCAAATGCACCACAATGCACGTTTACCCCTTTGGGTGAACCCATAGATGTCATCTTCCGTAGAATGGTCCAAGCTAACCAAGTTTTGTACCCAAAAACACAGCCATTTGATGAATCAACACCTAAGCCTGCCTGGTATAAAGATAATGAATACTGTGAATACCACCATGTTAAGGGACACAACACCCTCAAATGCATGAAGCTTAAAACACTATATTCAAGATCTAATTGATCGCAAGGAGATCAAAGTGGAATTTCCTGCCCAACCATCGCCAAATGTGGGCCTTAAAATCTATTAAAATGCATTTCTTGAACACACCTCAGGTAAAGGCCCAAGCAATCCTACTCAATCCTATGATCAGGGTAAGGGTAAACAAGGAGAAAATACTAACAAAAAAAATTATACAAATGCATATATCAACTACAATAATCTCATCGACTGCATATCTCATGTCCAATCCTCTGTCAATGTCATCCATGTCAAGGGTGTCGATAACCAATGTGCAGTAAGTACTCATAGAGGCAGAATAATAGTTGCAGGTGTTGGCCCCATTCCATCTACTGGTACCTAATACAACATTTTGGAGCACCTAGGGAATACCCCTACCCAAATTTCCATCCTGGATCTCTTCCGCACTTCACCCACCTATCAAGAGATCCTCAATAAAGCCTTGCAAGAATCCCATGTTCCTAGCGACATCAACCTTATTGAATTCCAGAACCTTGTCAGACACTTGTCTGCAACTTGTGGGGTGTCCTTTGAACTAATAGATGTACCCTCAGAAGAACCTAATCATAATCTCCCACTCTGTATTTCTATCATGGTTAAATATTTTTCCATTAAATGGGTCATGATAGATAATGGTTTGGCCCTAAATCTGTGTACTCTAAAATTCATAAAATAGTTGGGTTGCATTGAAGCTGATATAAGAAATGAGGTCATAACAATCAAAGCCTATGATAATCTAGAGCGTACTTCTGAGGGCACCATATCATTACCCATCCAAGTGGGCCATGTTATCCAGGATACATTATGTCATGTTGTTGATCTTGACCTTCCCTTCAACATCCTCCTTGGACGCCCATGGATTCATTCTATGGAATTCATTCCCTCCACCTACCATCAGTGCATCATATTCCCATATAACAGCACTGAGATCACCATTCACGCAGATCCCAAGCCCTTCACATACTGCAATGCATTGGAAACCTCCTTTCGACATTCCAATCACTGTCTCGGGATCAACATTGGCACCTTTGTTCCCAGTTCATCTTGAACCCATTCAGACCCAGAAACAATCCTTTCCTCCACCCTTTCCATGGTCAAGATCAACAACAAAGGTTGTGGTGAGTACATTTTATCTGATTCCTTCATAGTTGGAGCACTACCAATTGATCCACACACTCAAGGCCACCAACCTAATCTAAGAAAGACAAAATTGACGACAACCAAGGTGCTACAATTTGGTCCTACCACTTTTATCTCAAAGGGTACTTTGAATGGCTAGGAAATAACACCAAACATCAACCAATGGCTCTATAAGGATCCACCACCCAAGGACACAAGTCACCTCAATTACTTCAAAGGTAAGTAGCCTGCAGCTCAAAAGCTACTGACAGGAAAATGGAATTACCAAGGAGGTGGCATTGGTTATGAAGAGAAAGGAATGAAAGATCCTATTGTACCTACCCAATGATAAAATCACCTAGGCCTTGGCATGGACTCTGACACGAATGGGGGCACCAATGAAAACATCTATGTCTCTTATCCTTCCCTCGGCAAAATCGCTGACATTGAAGATGTCCCAGAAGAGAAAGTTGTGAGATCCTATGACGATGTCTTTGACGATGAAACCTTCCTGGTCAATTTTTTCCTATGCCAACTCTCCATTCTCTTCATTTACCTTCCACTTCGCCATCCTGAACTCATAGACTTGGACCAACCAAGTTTTGTACACGTTGACAAGTTCCAAAGCGAGGAACGCTCCTAAGTTTTATGGGAGAAATTTAGCAAAGCAATGACTGGGGGTAAGAATCAGCATATGTCTACAAACTAGACCCAAAGGCATACTTTGGGGAAGAGGAGAACTTCAGCCACAAAAATGAAGAAGAAAATAGAAATAAAAATAAAAAAATTGATCCCCTAGTGAAAACCCCTCTGGGGCACTATTTGATCATAAAAATGTAAAAATAAAGGGTGTATCTACTGGAAAAAACCACCCTGAGGCACCAGAGGATGAAGACTCTCCTCTTCTTCTAATCTGTGACTACAAGACTGAATAGTCATCGATTCTCATTGAAGAAACAAACCCTATCAACCTAGGCACTAAAGAGAATCCTGCTATCACATACATAGCAGCATCTCTAACTGAAGAAGAAGTGATCTTGTCACCTTATTGAAGGAATCCATCAATAATTTTGCATGGTCTTACTCCCACATGCCAGGATTAGACCCCAACTTGGTGGTTCACCATCTTGCAGTGGACCCAAACATCAAACCTGTCAAACAAAAGCTTAGAAAGATGCACCCTAAAGTGGCACTACTTATTAGAGCAGAGCTAGAGAAGTTACTCCAAGCCAAGATAATCTGCGCCATTGACTACTCTGACTGGATTTATAATATGGTGCCAGTGTCTAAACCTGATAAATCAATCAGGATATGTACATATTTCTGAGATCTCAACAAGGCATGTCCCAAGGATGATTTCCCATTGCCAAACATAGACATGATTGTAGACCTCACAGTAGGACATGAGATGTTGTCACTCATGGACAACTTTTCTGGATATAATTAGATCTATATTGGAGAAGAAGATCAGCACAAGACAACATTCACTACCCTTGGGGCACCTTCTACTATAACATGATTCCTTTTGTCTTGAAGAACACTGGGGAAACCTATCAAAGGGCCATGACTGTCATTTTTCATGATATGATACAAAAGATCCTTGAAGACTATGTAGATGATATCTTGGAAAAAGTAGTTAAAAGGGAAGGTCACCTCAATGTTTTGGAATGTGTCTTTGACAGGATTGGACACTACTGCCTAATGCTCAACCCTAAGAAGTGTGCCTTTGGGGTCACATTAGAGAAACTTCTTATCTTCATTGTATCCAAATGAGGCATTAAAATAGATCCAAAAAAGGTACAAGCTATCATAGAGATGCCTCCACCAAAGACACTTCGACAATTGTGCAGCCTCCAAGGAAAGCTACAGTCTGTGCGTCATTTTGTCCCTCAACTAGTACACAAGTGCCAACCATTCACTCATCTCCTGCAAAAATATAACACATTCAAATGGGATCCTCGGTGGCAGAAGAGTTTTGACAAGATCAAAGAATACTTGGTGAATCCACCCATCTTGGTACCACCTGTACCTGACCACCCACTCATCCTATATATTTCTTCTACTACAACAACACTGGGGGCACTCCTTGCTTAGTATGATGATGAGGGTAAAGAAAGATCTATTTATTACGTCAGTCGGACCTTAGTGGGTTATGAACTCAATTATTCTACTATGGAAAAAGTATGTTTGGTAGTGGTCTTTGCCACTCAAAACATTTTCCACTATATGCTTAGTCATACAACCAAGCTCATTTCAAAAGTGGATCCTCTCAAATACCTTGTTAGGGATTTTTCTCGTATGAATCACAATGCTTGAAATGTCTATGTGAACCTTGTACCTTCTACTCCTGATTCAGAGACAAGAAAAGCCTAATTGCTAAGGACTGGATAAGGTCCTTCTTCATTTTTGAGCTCCACATATGC
>MU224133.1:1603266-1623422 GCA_018584345.1 Thuja plicata | reverse complement strand
GATTCAGAGTACATGGCTCAAAATTTAGAAACGTCAGTTCTGCCATTAATTTGATATGCCATGAAACATTCAAAAACCTAGCCGTAGTCGCGCGAGGTGACAGGAAATCAAATTTAAATCATGAATATTTTGGTGCAATGATAAAACGGTTAAGACAGCTGACATGGCACTCTCTGATTCATCCTCTGTCATCAATCTCAGCTACCTTTTGTACACAGTAATAAAAAATTCTTGTATCTGATTGGCCCCCGGGTGATCTTCTCTGTCACGTCCTCCACTTGGCACCGCTTTTGTAGATCCTGTTATCAGGCGACCTCGCGACCTCATTAAGTCTCTTTGTCGCGAGCACATTCTCTCAACCATGGTTTATTCTTCAGACTTGGCGACAATGCAAATTTTTTACCTTGGCTGACCCAAGTCTCTCTAGCGATCAGGCGACTATGCAAAAATCTAAGTCACGGGGAGTTAATCTTAACTCATCCATCTTCTCCAGACTACGTGACAAGCCGTTACCATTTAACATTTTATTTTAATCACCAAGTCGCTGGATGCTCATTTCTCTTTTCAAGACTTCACGACAACACTCAGTCACTGAGTCGGGTGATAAGATCAACTTAACCTTATTATATAGCACATGCCCTTTTCTGTTTACAGCGACCTCGCGACATACCTTAATCACTTAGTCGGAAGGACTTTTTCCCTGGGGCACTTTTATCACCAGACTACGTGACCACCGTCAGATCTTTTTATTTCTTCATCGCATGGCTGTCTTTTAATCACCTTAGAATTTCATATACCTTTAAACTATCAGGAGACTTCGCGACTGAGGGAAAACATACCTTAGTCTTGTTATCGCGTGATCCTCTTCCTTCTTCTAGCGATCTCACAACAACCACTAGTTATGTGACAGATGTCATCTATTCTTTGGTCCTCTTAATACATTCTGAAAACTGAGTCATCACCCCTGATCTGGCGACATCCCGACTGAGGAAAATCACTTAACATGTAACTGTTAGTCGCTGAGTCGTGACTGTTATCCACTAACTGCCAATTATTACAAGACCACATGACAGAAGAAAAGCCTTAACTGTTTGACCAAGCTGATCCAGCGACTATGCGACATGAAGTGAATCACAAAGTCGGGAGACATTTCTTTGACTTGCCATTTCTTCTCGTGATCACCCGACTGAAGGTGGGTCCCGTTCATTTTAAAGTTTATAACATGATATCAAGCGACAACCCGACTAAAAGGAAATCTCTAAGTCTCGATACATAGATGGAATATTTGATTTCTTAACGAGACTACGCGACACAAGGCAAAAGTAAATTTGGGAAAGGTTTTGGCATATTCGATCCTGTTAAAGCGATCATGCGACCTGACTTAAAGCACATGTCTTAAGTGACTGAAAAAGGTAATAATAAAACATAAGACATGGTTGAGGGTTTAAACATGCATCGTTTAACACTTGGTTGCTAGGGTTTTTCAGGTTTTTGACAATTTGGGCAAGGCATAAGCATGAAAACCTAAAAAAATTTTAGAGAGCAAGGCAAAGAACAAGGCACAGCAGTAAAAACAGGAAATACAACCAACATACCTTCTCTCCAAGACTACGCTGATAGGTTGAATGGCAAAATGGGTTATGCTGCTAAGTGAGTTTGATATTTAATATGTAGACAGAAAATCCATTAAAGGGTAGGTTATCGCAGACCAACTAGCTGAAGCGCCATTGGTAGATGCATATACTTTGATCACAAAATTTCTAGATGAGCATTTATGCATGATAAAAGAGCAACCTAATTGGAAAATCTACTTTGATGGGTCCTACACAGCTCATGGTGCAGGGGCGGGAATACTTTTTTTCACACCTCAAGGTGACTATATCCCTATGTCATTCAAATTGGGATTTCCCTGCACAAACAACATTGTAGAATATGAGGCATTAATCACAGGACTCCGCATGGCTATAGAATCGAACATCATAGCTCTACATGTCTTTGGTGATTCCCAACTCATCATCAAACATGTTCTAGATGAGTATCAAACCAAAGATGACAAATTGATGCCATATAAGCAGATGGCTAATAAGATGAAAGAGCATTTCCTCCACTTGCAAATAACACAAGTACCACACTTACAGAACAAGGTTGCTGATACAATGGCCACCATTGGCTCCCTCTTAGAGATTCCTCATGAATCTACGCAATACAAATTCTTAGTTGAGCAACTTCATGCTCCCACTTATGAGAACAATGAATCGAATCACGTATGTATCTTGGTTGGTCCCCAGTCCCTGTGGTACTATGATATCCAAGCTTACCTACAAAATGGTATCATATCCCCTCATCTCACTGCAACCCAACGCCAAATTTTTTTCCACTGAGCTTCCCAATACACCCTCGTAGCCAACACCCTTTATCGTTGAGGCTATCACAACGTGCTCTCTAAATGTCTAGATGAAAATCAAGCCACTTGGGATTTACAAGAGGTACATGCTAGAATTTGTGGTGCCCACACGAGTGGCATGGTCCTAGCCAAGAAAATTCTACGTACAGTGTACTATTGGCCTACAATGGAACATGATGCTTGTGAGTTCATCAAGAAGTGTCTACCTTTCCAACAACATGCTAATCTAATCCATGCTCCTACCCAGGACCTCAGACCTATTGCGCCTCCTTGGCCCTTCTCTTGTTGGGGTTTTGACCTCATTGGTAAGATTACTCCCCTCTCTTTTGAAGGCCACAAATACATAATCACAGCAATAGAGTACTTTATAAAGTGGGTTGAAGAAATTCCACTCACCCTCACTACAAGAGTCCAGATATCCAAATTCATCATCTATCACATTGTCTGCTGCTTTGACATACCCTCCACTATCTTCACGGATCATAGAACACCATTTGAAAATGAACACATCAATGATCTATGTGCTTGCCTCCATATCCATCATCATTTCTCTAGTCCATATTTCCCTCAAGGTAATGGCCAAGCTGAGGAAACTAATAAAACCCTCCTCAAAATCCTTAAGAAAGTTGTCAATGATACTAGTCATGACTGGCATCTCCAGATCAACCCCACCCTTTGGGCATATTGCACTTCCTACCGTACTCCTACAAGAACCACTCCATACTCCCTAGTTTACAGTGTTGAAGTAGTCCTACCAATTGAGGTCGAACTACCATCCCTCTGATTATCACTGAGAGGCCTGGTTGATGATGAAGATTACTGAGTAGCATTACTCACACAGGTTGATCTACTAGATAAAAAGCATCAGCAAGCCTATGATCACCTATTTGTCTATCAAAATAGACTCAAGTGAAACTATAAAAAGAAGGTCCACCCAAACCAGTTCCAGGTGGGGGTCCTTGTGCTAAAGGAAAATCAGAAAGTGGGTACTGATCAGGAAAAGAAAGGTAAGTTTGAGGTCACCTAGCAAGGTCCCTATGTTGTCACTGCATGCTTCGGTTCTGGGGCATATCAAGTCTCCACTCCTGAAGGAGAACCATTGAATGATCCTATCAAAATAATTCATCTAGATGCTTCTATGCCTGACGGCTGGTTGTTCATTCTAGTTATCTGAGGAAACCCATAAAAGTATAAAAAGTCCTAAAAAAAGTACAAAAACAATGCAAAATAGTCCTGAAAAAATCTCAAAAAGGCAGAAACATGAAGCTGAAAAAATGGTTGTTCTTGTGAAAACCTGGCAAATAGGTGCTTGGACAACATTAAAAACATCAAAAGAAATTAAAAATATATAGAAGAATAATAAAGAGAAAAATTTCATCCAAAGGTGAAAACTTGGCAATCAGGCGCCTTGGACAAGTATGCATGATGAAAACCTGGCAACAGGTGTCACACATAGTGGACCATCCCATTATCTATCAAAATCTCATTTCCCTCCATCACCATCACCACATCTCCACAAACCTTGGCATTTCTCGTATTCCCTGGGTGTTCACATATCACACACACTAATCCAAAATGATCCTCCTATCTCATGTCCTAAGATTTTGTACATATCGTCTTGTATATTGTTGTCCATACATTGTACTATCCTAATCCCTGAGCTTCAGTCCTCTACATATTTTTATTAGTCTTCTACTTAGTGTTTCTTGTATATATTTCATGTCCTTGGTTGGTATCATTGCAAAACATGATCCAGTTATGCTCTTAAAATCTTAGGATTTAGCAAGTGCCTTTTGACGACATCTTGGTTCCACAGTTTGATCATAGTGCAAAATTTGACCAATTAGATTTACAAATCCCATATTTCTAGAAATGGGTCCATTGAGGATGTATCTTTCCTCTTGTTGACTTAATTCTAGATCATCATCATCTCTGGGTTCTTGTAGGATGTATCCTTCCTCTTGAACTAATCAATCTGCATACCACACTATCGCACACATCAAAACAACACAATCCAATCAAATCTTGGGAGCAATCTTTGTACATGATCACTTGTAATTAATTGCTTGTAATTAATCATTCAGTTTGGTCCTTGTATCTTCATGACGTGTCAAATATTTTCACCATCGTACTAACATCCTGAGTCATCGTCACGCTAACATTCCCTGCCTAGTCCTCCTGGCTAGTTCATTAGTTGATTGTGACACACCCCAAAAATACGGGTCCCATCTCATCCATTGCATCTGGTTGTTGCATTAGGTTCATCATTAAATTGCATTGATCATCATTCGGTTTCACTGAGTTCATCATTTAATTGCATGGTTTAGATTCATTCTATCATCCTGCATAGTTAAATGATTTAGATTCATTTTAGGATCTTGCATTGTTAAATCATTTAGATTCATTTTCATCTTGCATTGTTAAATCGTTTAGATTTCATTGTTAACTCATTTAAATCATTATAGTCTTGCATTGTTAAAATCATTTAGATTCATTTTCAGCTTGCATTGTTAAATCATTTAGATTCATTTTCATCTTGCCTTGTTAAATCATTTAGATTTCATTGTTAAACTTATTTAAATCATTATAGTCTTGCATTGTTAAGATTCATTTAGATTCATCCTACATTCATATACATATTCATAAAACATCAGCATATACATTGCATACATCATAAAATCAAATCACATCCTGCATCCACACACGTCAGTACATCATATAAACATCATCCATCCTGCATCAGTCATACATCATATATACATAAGCATAAAACCATCCTACATCCACAATTTGTTATACATATGCATCACATCCTGTAAGCATCAATGTCAGTCCCCATATTAGCATATGCATCATAGCATCATATAAATCAAACAATGAGAATCATAGATCCATCATCGATCATATATATATATATATATATATATATATCAAATGTCCATAAGTACAATGTCTATCATTAATAAAATACATCACATGCACCTCGGTGCTGATATATATATACCTCTCATCTCAAAATAATAAAATGTGTGTCGCATAGTCCTCTGATGAATCATGTCGGTGGCTGTGATGGTCCACCTCCCTGCCCTGGTGGTGGATTTGGTGGCATCCCCACAGATCCCTGAGACTATGAAGTCCAACCTGTGGTCTACGATCGAGACCTGTCTAAGTACTCTTGCCTCTCTCCCTCAAGAACTAGATGATGATACAACACCCAGTAGTGGGATACCTCTATGCTTGCCCTGGTCACATCTCAGTGAGATACGAAAGCCTCTGCCACAACCTATCCAGCCCCACCTGCAATGGCTTCTTGCCTAGTGATATCTCTCTTAGTCCTGTACGCCTCAGCTCGCCTCTGTGCTGCATCCCTCTCTAAGGTCAATATAAGGATCTTCTTTGTGGCCTGATCCATCTACTTAGTTAGGGTCCCCAACTGGTCTGTCAGTGTACCTATATCAGTCTATAGCTCTACATCATCTTGTGTCAAGTCAACCATGGAAAAATCTCCTGAGTCAACCCTTCCCTATAGAGTGTCAAGAACACCCTCAGCCCTATCCGCCTGTGCTATCTCTACAAATAATAGCCCCTGTATCTGGGTCATCTCCATCTGTAGGCTAGTCTCAGATACCTCTTCCATCCCGAGTAAACCCCGCAGTCGTGCACACTTGGTCTATAAGTTGTCTCGCTCTGCAATGACAATATCATGAGTATCCTGTGCAAAAAATCCTGTTGGTGGCCCCTATGGTCCCTATGGTACCTGTACCTATGGTTCTTGTACCTATCCCTACACTGGCACCTAAGGTTCCTAGTCCTGTCCATCTCTTGGTGGCCCCTGTGGCCCCTGATCCGGTCTAGCCCCTGCCTGTGCCTCTGTCTGAGGTCTAACCTATATCTACTATGGCCTCCTCCTCCGCCCTGCTAACAAGGTCTCAGGGGCATCTCCTATGTCTGTCCCATCATCTACATCCCTGTTTCCTATCGTCTTCTCATGAGCAGCCACCTGAGCTGGGTCTGTGAGCTGTAAGGGCACATCTGCAACCCACCATGCTACATACTCTATTGTCATCCCTGCATCAATGACATCTGGCCTAGTCACAAAGTCTACTCACACCATCGTCCTCCAGGATGCCCTCACTATAAGAGCATCAATGTATCTCCCCCATACGCCTACCTCCCTAGTGACATGAGCATCTAAGTCATCCTCTGCCACCACCCCCTACTGTAGTCCAAACTGTCTCACGACCTTGGATGGTTTGTATCTCTTTATCTGGTGGATGGTCCTCCCCAGAAGAAAGTAATCAGTCTATATGTACAATAGATATAAGAAATCCTCAAACCCACCCTCAGCTCCTGCCACCCAGTCCATAGCTCCCCACAGCCTGTAAAGTCTGAATAGGGTCCAGCAGAAAACATGAACCTCATCTAGTGATCGGCGCCAGTATCTAGTCTAACCAACAAAAGTATATCTCAAAGGTAGCACGTATATACATGCATATGACTCTCCTGGATACTGAGCCTCTCGCACTCTCATTAGCTGAAACACTGCAATGTGATCCCAAGCCCATACCAATAGCAGAGTAACTCCCGTCCCCATGTTGCGTACCCCACGATACGTAGCCATGTCTAGATCATGGTACAACTATTTGAGGACAATGTACCCCCAGTAGTATTTCATACCCTCCTCTAGCATCTCTGCTAGCACCTGAGGCCATCCCATGCCAAATCCATGACCAGCCAAATTAGCGACAATTTGTCCTCTGATCAGTCCTGCCAAGAATAGGGATATCCGCCACAGTCTCATGTCCATTGCTGGCTGTCAATGCAACCAGGTCCTGTATGTAGGGATCCTCCTCATAGGCCTCCTAAAACAAATATCCATTTAGTGGTCATTGTCCTATAGCCTGTACTAAGGAATCGCCTCTCGAATTGATATCCAAAGAATCTGTCACACATCCTCAAGAGTGATCGTGGCCTCTCCCATAGGTAGATGGAATGTGGTGGTATCGCTATGCCACCACTTGATCAAAGTGGTCATCATCCCATTGTTTACCCATAGCCTAGACCAACGGGGCACATAGTCCAACCCAACAACTGCTAGCAACCCCCAGTTCTCCTCTATAAGCTGAGCCTCTAACTCCATGGTCGGTGGCCAGTGCTCCCGAGATCCCAATGGTGGGAACTGCTCTTGTAGGATTCAAAATCCACCATGTCAGCCTGTATTTCTTCTATTCCTAGCCTAACCCCTCCCAAAATGGGGCATCTTGTCCCTAGGTCCTTTGCTGACCCATTCCCGGCCCCCACCGGGTCCCTTTATTTCCCTTCCCCTTAGAATTTGCCCCTTTGGGTGCAGACACCGATTCAGCTGAAAATGCTGGTTCTTACACTGGTATCTCTGCCTTCATTCCTTTGTAGACTGCCATCTCTGAAGATTTGGATCTGGGTCCAGCATCTTTGAAGACACCAGTTTGGCACCGACGTCTTCAGAGACACAGGTTCAAGGATTAGCATCTGTGAAGACGCCGATCCTGGAATCGTCCTCTTCACAAACGTCGGTTTAGGAACCAGTGTCTCTAGTCTAAAACCTAATTACCTGCATTTAATGACCGTTTAACCCATCCAAAAAGTGTTAAAAACTTTGACAACAATAAGTGCAAGGTAATGTTAAGTCACTCACCAGTACCAATCACTCCACGGGTCTCCTGCGTGTGCAAACGCGCTCTCCCAACTGCCCCTTCATCCTTTCGTCAGCAATAATTTTCACTCCAGAGCTCAATTTTTGCCAAATCACTATTCACCAATGACCTTCTTTAACCCCCCCAACCCCTCTTATAGCCCCCGTTGTCCCCGAAAAATTTTCCGCTCCATTTGCCCCCTGTATATTTTTGTATAAATTGTTCCTATTGTACAGTTTAAATGCGTCAAAAATTCCAAAAACATTTAAAAATCATGAAAAATCTGAAAAAATTCAAAAATTAAAAAATTAAAAAAAAAATCAAATATTCTCAAAAATCTTGCAATAAACCATCGTTTATTTCTGCATTGCTTAGCTTTTCACTTTTCAGTAACGTTTTGCCTCTTGCGATTGCGACCATGTTTTTCAATAAATCAGTTTTGCAACCGATCCTCCTTGCTCCTCATCCTATTCACAACTTTTGCCAGCGAATATCTTTTAATCAAATCCAATCCAATCGTTGCATGTCAGGATGCATCCTTACGGCGTCGGCTTATCAAATCCTTCATCACATCACAACTGTTCATGGAAAGAACTTTGGACTGAATGACTCCTTGGTCATGAGGCTTTCATTATTGATTTTATCTTTTTGTGTTAGTTTAAACCTACTCACCACTACCTCAATTTTCTATATCTTGGTGGATTGTGACTGGTGGCAACTGATACATGCATCTTTTGCAGTGTGCTTTTGTTTGAGCATCTAGTCCACGGAAAGGAATTCTGTCATCTGTATTTTCTCACACCTGATGCATACCTCCTCTTACAATATCAAAATTGGATGTGCTCTCCATATTTTTCACACAAATGGGTCCCCAAGTCTCATTAGTTGCATTTAATTTCATTGCATTTGCATTCTTAGTTGCATTTCATAAGGCTTCTATTTATTCCCTCCTCTCCCTTCCTCCTTCCTATTGCATCCTTTTTCGATAAAATCCCACAACATTATCTTTGTTGTGTTCTTTTCTCAAGGGGGCACAACCCTATATCGTCATTGCTTCAACACGACTCCTAGAAACCCTATTTCTCTATGGCAACTTATTTTCTAGTCTTTGGCATAACATCACTTGCGACGCCACGTCAAAGAGGGGAAAAATGTACACATCCAAAAATATTAACATTATTATTAAGATTAAATTCCCTCTTATTCCTCTAACTATTTAATTCAATCAATCAAATAGTTTCATTACTAGTATTTATCAATAATCTAAATACTATCCTAATGTATTTTATTTAAATACATTTGCCTCAGAAAATCCACTTTTTAATAAATTTATATTTATTAAAATCCCTTCATATTCCTAATTCTTCTAAACTATGATTTATTCAAATCTAATTTGAATTATAATCTAAACCCTAGCTAGGAACCTATTAATCCAACCTAGAGACCTAGCCTAAGCCTACCCTATTCCTACTCTACTCCCATCACCTCATTTCCTAAGCATGTTTCCCTACCTAACTGTCCTTTAATCATACTTATAGGGTGATTCCTAACCTTTTTAAGGCTAATGGAATGCTCACCCACACGGGGAAATTCTCTCCAAAATAGGCACCCATCCCTCTTAAATTCTTCTTACAAGTTTGTCTCCCACTTGGAAATCTTGAGCCACTCAACATTTAATGCTAGGTTTGACTCAAATTTATCCACCCCTTCAAACCTATGTGTCTCTTATGTGGCTCTTATGTGGATGCCACATAGATGCCACCTCAACTGATCCCTCCTCTTCTCTCCCAAAATTCTATAAATAGAGGCCTTCTCCTCTTCATTTTTCATCTCTCATTGTGCATTGTTATTATGCTAGAATTGCTTTAGATTTTCATAGTTGTTTTCATGCTCATAGTTTCTTGTTTAACTTGCTTATAAATCACATGCTAGGATTAATTTGGTAAACGAAACATAGTTTCTTGCATTGTCTTGCATTTCAATCATAGTAGTTTAATCATTTGGAGAAGTTTGAGACTAGTTACTCCATACTAGTTCTTGAATCCTTCTCTAAACTTGCATCAATCTTACTCATTCCACTTGGGGAGCCATTGCATTTTGTGTTTCTGAGAGAGCACAACCACATCCATCAAAGTGAGCAAATCAAACAAGTTAAATAGGGTCCTTACTTGTTTTATCTCAATCTGATGTTATTTGGTGTTCTTTGCTGCTTGCTTGTCCTTCCACATGATTTTGAATTGATTATATGTGCGAACCCACTAATCTTGCATGTTTGAGCTTGCTCCCAATAGGTTTTAAACAATTAAGAATTTCTCATACTACAATACCTAATGTAGGATATGATATAAAAGATAATCCTATTGATCAAATGGGTATATTGGTCAAGGTTATTTCTAATCAAGTACCTCGCATGGATAATGCACCTATGAAGTTGGCCATGAAATAATATGAGAATATATGAGCTGATAAGTTGAGAGAGATTATTTTAGTAGATATAGAGTCACTTATAGGTCAAGTGAATAAAGTGAAAGAAATCCTACATGTGATATAATAGATACTTGTAAAAGTTTCTAAGTTTACAACTTTAATAGAAGACTTGGATAAAAAAGAGATGATGCTCAACTGGAGCTTAATACTTTGATTGTAGATTTTGATCCCATTTCTAGTTCAGTATCAGAATTGAGTGGTAAAGTCAAACTCATTTATTCACATAGTGAGGCAGATGCAAAGTGAACATGATAAAATAATTATTACACTTATGGAGATGCAGGCCCATTTGCCCCCCATTATTGATGTTATGCAACAACATGTGAGAAATGTAGAGAACACCCTTAGTCTACCACTGATGAGTACTTTGAGTGATTTGGAAGGATTAGGATTGGTTATACATGGGAAAATTTTGTCTATGGAGCGTTTACAAGACTCATAGGAGAAGACATTAGAGTCTGCAAAGACAAACTTCAAGGATGTATTTAAAATAATGTAATTTTAATATATAATTCTTTGTAATTATTGACAAAAAGGGGGAGAATGGGAAGAGAGAATGTATAGATAAAGGGGGAGTATAAGTTTTTCAATGAAAATTATACTTACAGAATTATGCAAATCCAAATCAGAAGTTTTTTCCATCAATGCCAAAGGGGGAGATTGTTTGTATTATGATAGTTTTGGAGGAGATGTGAAGAGCATTCATGAGTCGAGGCATAATTACTTTTCATTTAAGTCAATGTATTCATTTATCATGATTGTAGTGATCAATAAGATCTGTTCATGATCGGTAAAGAAAAGGTCAACTATGAATGTTGACTGGTGTCCAAGAAGAATAGTGTCAGACAAAGATTATGGTAACGGTCGAGTTCAGGAAAGATTCAAATGTTGCGATCATAGATATAGAATGTATATGGTATGTGGAATCCATGATTTCAACCCCAACATTTTATATTGAGTATTAAATGAATTATGTTTAGAATGAGAAGATAGTTTACGTATCTGATCACCAATCGAAGTTTCACATTAATTTGATTAAGGGGGTGGATTTGAGGCCAACATAACAATTTTAATTATTGGTAATATGTTTGAGGATGACATATTGGATTTTGTTGACACTGATATCGAGGAGGTAGGCTAATATTTTGAGCTGACTATGGTGGAAAGTTCTAGGTCTTGTGTGACCTAATGACAGTCTATATAAGGACCACTAAATCATTTGATTTAGAGTTACGATCTTAGATAAGGTGGTCATGAATTGAAGGAGCAAAGATCAGTATAGTGTCAAAAAGGAAAGGAGAAAAAAGGATATGATAGGCAATCTATTTCATTATACAGATCAATATATCTTGTTGTTCCCCAACAGTTGTAGCATGTTAAATCCCTTAATAGGGTGAACTTTAACATGTTATTATTTGTATATCATTTAATATGGTAGCTTCTTTATTGAAGTTTGAAATCCTCTTGTGAGGTAGATCATAACTGATCTGATTGTACTCCTAATAGTTTACTAATCACTCCTAAGAGGGTGAACCCATAGAAAGGGTATTTGTAGCTCCTTACAAGGCAAACTCATTTACTGCAGTATTGGGCCTATGGGTATCATACGCACCGTAGTTTTTTTTCTCTATTACCTGGGTTTCCACGATAAAATATTTTTTTTATGTGTGTTGAGATTGTGGTTGGTTGAAATTGTTAACTGTTATTTGTTTACTTCATTTATATGTTTTGTTGTTTGGAAGTTAATAGTGCAGTTACTTATATCGATGATTGAATTTGTTCATTACCTATTTGTATTGATTCACTCCCCCTCTCATTCCTAAGATTTACAAAAAATATATCCTAGGATCACATACCATACATTAATATATGGTAAGAGATCCTAAGGGTTCCTAGGAAACATTAATGTATTCTAGGACCCCTTAAGACCCCTTGGGATCCTTCACCATATATTAATGTATGATAAGGGGTCCTAAGCAGTCATGAGGGATCTAAGGGGTCGTAGAATACATTAATGTATCTAAGGACCCTTTAGGACTCCTTACAACCCCCTAGGAACTCTTACCATAAACCTATGTATGGTAATAGCTCCTAGTGTACTGTAAGGGGTCCTACGATACATTATTATATTTGAGGACCCCTTTCAACCCCTTACTATACATTAAAGTATGGTAAGGGGTCCTAGGATACATTACTTTATTTGAGGACCCCTTACCATACTTTAATACATGGTAAGGTCTGCTAAGGGGTCCTAAGATACATTGACATATCCTAGAATGCCTTACGACCCATGAGAGAGAGAGAGAGAGAGGTTTTGGAGCTTTTCTACCTTTATATGGCACATACCATATTTTGTGTATGCCAAATACGAAATGCACTTTATTAACCACATTGGTAAACACCAAGCCTAAGTCTTGTATTTTCCTTGGCCATCCAATCCAAAGGCTTTGACGATTCAAACACGTCTGAGACATGATTTCTAGAAAACACATTTAAAAATCACATTTTTTCATGTGTGTTGTCCATCACGTTTACACGTGGTTCAACAATGAAAAAATCAAACAACACCATCTTATAGAGATCTATGTTATCTATCTATCCATTTTTTAAATTTTGACTATGTTAAGATTTTCATCCCTCATTTCATTTGTAAGTAAGTCTATTTGTTGTCAAAAACAAACAAGTACTATTTTTGGCATAGATTTTGGCTCATTTGTCGTATTTTAATACAAGCTACTTTTTTGGAAGCTAGACTCCACACTTTAAAACAAGTTTTAAATTTTTATCAGTTTCCAGTGATTTCTAGGGGAGTACACTCAAATTTCACATTTTCAGGATGTCTCGACTTCAAAAATTCTTAAAAATTCATACGTACATAAAAAACATTGTAGAAATTTTTTGAATAAACTATGAGGTGTTAGATAAATTCTCACTGAAGTGATTAAAAAAATTTAAAAAAAATTAACATTTTAGGGGGAGCATAACAAATTCTATGTTATGTTTTTTAAGAAAAAATAGGACTACTTTTTGTGCTCCCCATTTTGAGGGCCTTAATGCCCACCATTTTCAAAATAAATTAGTAGTGTAGAAACTAGATTCAAAGCACTAACTCTTTTTCTTGTCGCATCTTCAAATTTTGACTCTAGGTATCTTCAATTTCTCGTCGAAGTTTAGATTTTACTGATTTCAAGGAAAAAGTGGCATCCTATACCCCCTTTTTGTCCCCCCATCTTTGTGTGCTTACCAAGTAGTTAAAGAATGAAAGATATGTTTTTAAGAATTTGATTCAATGAAAGGTTTTAAATATTTTATTGACAACTAATTCACCCCCTTCCCCCCTCTCTCATTTTTTTTATGCACTTAACATGCTCTACTAAAAAGTGATGAAAACATAGGGGATCTATAGAAGATTGTCATACCTTCCTATCGTCGAATCCATAACTTTGTCACATATCACATCCACACAAAAAATAGGGAAAAAGTTGGGTTAAAAGGGTTTTCCTTAGTCAAACCCCTATTGAGGAATTAACTTTGAAATCAAATTTAAATTGCATAAAGGAAAATGTGTGATGTTAGTAGTAGACGATTGACAAGATGTTATACCTTCACAAGTGTAAAATTTCTTATGAAGATGCTTTGAAAGTTGTCTTGACCTTGGATCTAGGATAGAAAGAATGTAAATTCCTTCACACATGCCATGATCTAGACATTACTTCATAAAATTCTATTATTGATTCTTGGATGAAAATGAAATGGACTACTCCTTGATTACTTGAGTGCTTTAATTGAGTTACAATATAATGAATTGGATTTTATGCCATTTGATTGATCCCAAAATGGTGGAGGTAACTTTGTACTTATAACTCAGCTATTCATTTCAAGGCAAAAAACTCGAAGGAGGATGACACAAAATTTAAATCCCACCTAAAATCATAAGGCCATCCTCCAATTCAAATGTGTTCCCCTTTGTTATGTAGGAGGAAATTCCCAAGGTAGAAAGTGACCTAAATAGCCCCCCTACACTCCAGGTCACCCTTTGTGTGACAAAAAAGGACAACATTTAAGTTGGGGGTTAATTTTGAGATAAGGATTATGAAAATGTGTGCAAAATTAAGGTTTGAACAAGTATAACGAGCATGTAAGCCTTGGAGACTAAAGAAGGGCCTAGTCAAGGACCATAATTGTAACTACTTATAATTTAGGATACTATAATATCAAAACCTTTAGGAACGCCACCCAAATTTTTTTAATGTATTTCATCTACTAACCGATGTTCTACTTCTTTGTGAGTCTTCTACCCTCTTTCTTCTTCAAAAACTTCTTAACCATCACATCTAAAGACTTTCTACTCTTAAATATCTTCTTTCCATCCATTGAAAACCCAGTTATCTAAGTAATGAGGTCTTCTTTATTGTCATATTTCTATCAAAAAATAAAGACCTCCTCATTCTTCCAATTCTTTGAAAATTATTTTGTCGCCTTCAGGTTGAAACCATGGAGCTTCTCCAAATAGGGCGTGAACCCTCCTGTGCTCAAAATTCTCCAAATGGTGGCATTTTTCCCAACCTCATCGCAATTGAAAGGTTCTTGGGGATTCCTATCACCACCCATTTCACCTCCTCTACACCAAAAAACTACTATCTTGAAACCACAACTATGGCTCTCATCCAAAGGCAAGGGGACAAAAATTGCCCAAAAAACATGCAATCCTTTAAACTGAATGCAACATATGAAATCATAGGAAATCGTGATTCATTAAATTTTCAATTTAAAGCATGTAGCATCTCATGATAGCTATCATGTTGGTAATGCCCCTCAAGAGGTGATCCACTTTTCTTCAATTCATTAATTTATCACTTTTGACACCCACACTAGCAAAAAAACTTGCATTAAATTACATTCTCTAAATACATGTGATATCTTATATTTATCAAAAGATTTTATAGTGTCAATAGAATCCTTGTTCTAATTTAGTATGGTCAAAGTGGATTCTTGAGACCCCTTAAGACATTATATGATGTTGTTATAATCTCCTTCAATCCATACATGTTTGCAGTTGAATTGTTGAGCAAGGCATAGACCATGGTAGGTAGTAGCAAATTTAGCTGGGTGATTAGTTTAACTTCCCAATGGGAGCATCACTACGGAAAGAAACCCATCATGCCCATTTCTCAACACTCCCTTACAACTAGCTAGATTGGGATTCCCTTTGACTACCCCCATCAAAACTAGCCTTGACCTAACCTAGACAAGGGCACTTCTGTACAATATTATCTCTGGGAATCTAAATCGACTTGATAGGAGTATAGATATCAAACATGATATTCCATTTTTGAGACACTTGAGATTCATAAGCCAAGGCAAGAATGCTAGCACGGGTTTCGCAATTTGAGACTCCTTCATGAAAGTTCTCCAAATTTCTCTGCATATTTTAGAGGAAACCACTGCAACAAGTAAATAATAATCTCTAAACACCTTATTATTCATTTCCTTCCATATACCCCAAGCTAGGTGAGGGAGAAGGAGAGATCAGTGGAAGGACATGGTAGAGTTCAAGGTGGGAATATTCCATTAAGACAAAAGGTTTTGAATGAAGGGAAGAACCAATTTAAATCCCAAAGATCTTGAAATATACTCCACGTGTCTGTAACAAAAGAACAACCAAGAAGCAGGTGGACCACAATCTCAAAGGCCTCACAACAAAATAATCATTTATTCGCAATAGGAAAACCTCTGTACAAAGGTTTCCAAGAGTAAGCACTTTATTCTAAAGTAGAATCCAGAAGAAAATATTGATCTTATGAATCAAGTGAGAGTTCCAAACAAAAACCCAAAAAGGAGGGGAAGAGGGAAAGCAACACAGTAAGGAAGCCACGGAAAAACTCCAAGAGGAGGAAGCAACCCAAACACATTTATCAATGGCGGGTATTTGAGAAATCCTTATAGAATTCAAAAGATATTAAAGAGGAGATAGATCCCTACTAACCACCACCAGGGCCTTGCAAACTCCATTTTGAATGTAATCAATGACAAGAATGTGGAATCTATTCCCACATTCTTCATTGAAAGGCTTGAAATCTGAGGAGTTAGACAAGTGCATGTGCCCAAAGCCAACAATTGTCATAAAATAGATATATTAGTTTAAACATACTTTTCAAATTAAATTGATAAAAAAATAAATACGTACAATAAATTCAACTAAATTCAATTATAAAAATTCTTATATACTATAAATCACTTATAAATTATTTATTACATATTTTTGAATTTGATTGCATGAATTTTTATTATCAACATCTTGATCCCTTATCAAGATGATAAAATTGATAAGAAATAAATAAATAATAAAAAATTGATCTAAAATATCAATGATAAAAATATCACAAAATCTAATACTATATATAAAAAAATTGCAATTATAAAATATAAAAACGCCACTCTTTTCACCGATAAACCTAAATAAATTATAAATATCACTCACTAATAAAAAACAAAGAAAAGTACAGCCAATTTGAAAATCTTCTCATTGAGACAAATAAGAAATTAATTGTGTGCATCTAAATTTTTGCTGATATAATTAAAAATTGGGTAACCCAGATCGTTATTCATTCACGTCATAGTGTACAAATCATCAAATGGGCCCCACGTTTGACACTGATTGCAGACCCCGGAGATAAACATAAACATAAACAATAATGAAATTCTCTTGCAAGTTGTTAAACAATACCATCAAATTCTAAAATTAACTTGAATTGACTTTGAACAACGATAGTTAAGCAAAGTCAATACTACAACTTAACAATTCCACGTTAAATTGGAATATACAAGTCAATAATGAGTGGTAAAGTGGGAATCTAATTCCTTTTCATAAAACTCTTTTAGACTTAATGTAGAATTATAGATTTTATTTGTATGATTGTTATAAAATTAATTAGTAAAATTTTAAGAAGTGTTAGAGAAAGAAAGGTTATATTACATTGGAAATTTTATATATATATATATATGAAATGACAATATAAAAAATTAATTTTTTAATTTAATAATATTAAATTATAATTCTTTTATCAATTTATGATATTTAAATACTTTTGCATTGGCTTTCATAAAAAATAGTTAATATTATATTACGATAAATATTAAAAATGCATCAGAGAATGGATCATATGATATATTATGTTCATAATTTGTTACATTGAATTTTGAATTCTCATTAAGAATAAAACTTAAATTTTAAATTTATTAATTTTTGTACTTCAAAAGCTATTCTTAAAGAAGCATCTCTATAAAAACATATAAAACAAGATGTAAAAGTACAAAATTTGATTTCTTTAACAACATTGTTAATTGATGGAGAGATTTTAATTCCTTAACTTGATCTTTTAATGAAATTCTTAAGGGAATATTTTTAAGATAACTTTGAAAAAGTAGATGCAAAATATTAAGCCAATGTTTGTGGAATGATTTAGATTATGTATCTTGATTTTTGGTTCATTGGAGTCTAGATATTTTAAGCATGTGAAGCAACTTTATGCTAGAACCACCAAACATGTTGGATACAATAGTAGAAATATTTCCATAATTTCTTTACCATAATTCAACCCTAGCTACAAATCAATAATGTGAAGCATAGACCCTGGCTTCCATTGTCTAATGTAGACAATGAAATTAACCCACCATAAATTAAATAACAACCTAATCATTTCCTTCATAATTAAATAAATAAACATTTATTTATCTATTCAACATTATTCACCAACTTTCATTTTTAGCCTAAAATAATTTAATAATCCCTTACCAATAATTCACCTTAGATATATAAACTTGAATTTATAATTATTTTGTTGGAAAGTTACAATGCAAATAATGGTTGTTTTGTCATTGATGTCAAACCTTAACTGGTGAGACTATTGCTATATGTTTGAGTACCATATCTATTGATTGATGAAGAAGATTTAACAAGAAGACCAAGTGGACTGGTTGAGTTAAGGAAAATAACAAGGGTACTTGATCAGTTGGCACATTGGCAAAGCAATGTGATGTTTATGTTTTGATGTTAGTTTTACTGGTTGGTTTGTACCGAGCACCAGTATGCCAAGCAGAATTTCTAGTGACGACCGAGCACCAGTGAAAATGCCTAGCAAGTTCAGTGTTGGCCGAGTGAGAACACAATGATGGCCGAGCGCCAGCATTTTGATTAATGATGAAATTTAAGATCTCTGGACGACATAGTTAATTTTATTGGGATATGTAAAGTTAATTAAATATTGATCCACGTTATTTAATGCATGGGTAACCACAATTAATGCATGGATTCATGATTTAATTAAAGACTACTTTGGAGAAGTAAATGGTAATGTAATGATGGGATGATCCATTGGATCTGACCTAACCTAAGATCTACGATCTTGATTAAGCGGAAAAGATTTATCTGACCTAGATGAAGAGGTATAAGATAACCTCAAGGGGTTATTCATGTAAGTAATGTACTTGTGTGTATGCAAGAAGATTCCATAATTAATTTACTGATTGACATGATCTAGCAGAGAAGGACGAACAGAGAAGCAGAGAATTGCATGAGTGATTGCTTGACGAATTTCTAAGCAGATCAGAAAATTGAAATGAGAATGGAGGCCACTCAGGAAGCTAGCATTAGAGCTGAAATTGGATCTAGATTTGCAAAGCAAGTTGTATGTATCAGATCACAACTGCTGATTACTTTCTAACCATTATATCAGTCAAAATCCTTTAACAAGGTTGACCTAACAGTCATTGTGTAAATCCTCTAAACAAGGTGACATTCAGGTGGAATGTTCTAAGTCCTCTAACAAGGTCACTCCTAACAGGGTGATTAAATCCTTTAACCAGGTCACATTTAGCAATGTGTTTTGTAACCTTTAACAGGGTTGGCTCCTAACAGAGCTCACTTCAGAAGAGTAAAAACTTGGTAGCATGTTACTGGTGTTTTTTCTCAAATTGAGGTTCCACGTTAAATACTTGTGTCAACTTGTGTGAATGTTTATGTTTTGTTTTACTATTAAGTTTATGCAAGCTAATTACATCTGAACAGTAAACTGCATGTTTAAGTTGTTGACATATGCTACTGCTGCCGAGTAGATCTAAGTTGTTTAAATTGCTGCAAAGTTTCAATTGGTACATCTAGACCTGAGGATAACTTATTCACCCCTCCCCTCTCAGTTATTCTAAATTAATTCTAAGAATTGGTATCAGAGCTAAGTTCTCTTGAAAATAGTTTGAAGGTACTTGGAGTGAAAAGATCAAGATGTATAAAAAGGAGGTTTTGAAGATGAACAAAGATAACTTCCCTGCATGGCAGAGTTTGATGAAACTACATCTGGCTGGTATTGGAGATGATGCTAAGCGCCTTATTGAAAATGGCTATGTATCACCTACTACACCTCTCACTGTTGCAGAGTTAAGAGAAAAGAAAGAATATAATCAAGCAATCTTGGAGATTGCATCTTCCTTGAGCTATTCTGAATTTGATGATATAAAGAACTGCACAAATGCAAAGCAGATGTGGGATACCCTAACAACCATCTATGGAGGAGACACAAATGTGCTGAGAGCCAAAT
>MU224133.1:1592363-1603216 GCA_018584345.1 Thuja plicata | reverse complement strand
ATAAAGAACTGCACAAATGCAAAGCAGATGTGGGATACCCTAACAACCATCTATGGAGGAGACACAAATGTGCTGAGAGCCAAATCTGAAAGCTTAAGAGGTAAGTTTGATGAAATGAAAATGCAAGAAGGAGAAAATATAGTTTAGTACTATGGTAGAATAAAAGAAGTTGTTAATGCTATTAGAGGAGCAAATGGAATAATTGATGAGAACACTATTATGAGCAAGGTACTGAGAACTCTTCTTCCTATATATGCTATTAGAGTCTCTGAAATTCAAGAATTGAGATGTAATCCGAATAATTATCTGACTTTAGAAGGTCTGGTAGGCAGACTTACTGCATTTGAGATGTCAAATTTTGATAACTATACTCCAAAAGCTATTGATTCTCCATTTAGATCCCAACTAGTCATCAACAAATCAAAGAAAGGAAAGAAATGTGTGAACAGTGATAGCGGCACTACTGATGATGATCTTGAAGAACTTGAAGCACTTATGGCAAAAAGACTATCTAGAGGAAAAGGAAAATTCATAGGTAAACTTCCTATCATTTGTTTTTCATTTAACAAAGTTGGTCATATTGCTGCTAGATGTTCTGATAAGAATGACAAAGATGAAAGAAGGGACAACAAATACAAGACAGAAAGGATGACCGAGACTTCAGAAAGTATAAGGACTACAAAGACAAAGGTAAGAAATCTTGCTATATAACTGAAGAAGCTTCTGACAATGATTTCAAAAATTCTGATGACAATGATATAGAAGTTGTGTATGTTTCTATGAAAGATGATTTTAATGATGATGAGAAAACTGCACTAATTTCTTATAAGAGTAGAGGTGACCATTGGATTATTGACAGTGGTTGTTCCCATCATATGACTGGTGACAAAGATAAATTTGAGACCTTAGATCAGTGTAAAGGTGGTTATGTTAAATTTGGTAATGATGCACCGTGTCTTATCAAAGGGAAAGGAACAATTAATTTGACTGACAAGATCAGATGTGACAATGTTTATTGGGTTGATGATCTTAACTATAATTTGCTGAGTGTTGCACAGCTGAATACTTCTGGCTACAGAATTAAGTTCCATAACAAGAAGGCAAAGATCTATGATGCTACTGGAAAACTAGTTGGAAGTGGTGAGAAAACAAAAGGTAACTTGTTCTATCTGGATTTAGCTGAAGAGACATGTTTTTTTGCACAATACAATGATGTTTGGTTATGGCATAAAAGGTTGTGTGATGTAAACTTTGATAACTTGGTAAGCATAAGTAAACTAAAAAAGGTTAGAGGGTTGCCTAAGTTAAAGAAACCTGAAAATGCTATGTGTAAGCAATGTCAACTAGGAAAAATGACTAAGTCTAGTTTGAAGAGGAAGACTCATACTTCAGAGGAGATTCTGGAATTAGTTCATACTAACCTCTAAGGTCCCATTGGAGAGAAAAGTTACTGTGGAGCTAGATATTTCATTCTATTTGTTGATGATTATTCTAGGATGATGATTGTGATGTTTCTTAAGGAAAAATCTGATGCATTCCAGTTATTTAAGTGGTACTTGGCAAAAGTTGAAAAGGAGACAGGTAAAAGTTTGAAATGTTTGAGATCTGACAGAGGAGGCGAGTTTACTTCTAATGGTTTTAACAGTTTCTATAATGACCGAGGCATAAAAAGACAGATGTCCGCACCCAGGACAGCACCACAAAATGGTATTGCTGAACGCAGAAATAGATCTATCATGGACTGTGCAAGAACACTAATGATGGAGAAAAATGTTGCACAAAAATATTGGAAAGAAGCTATAATTACTGCAGTCTATACCCTGAACATAGTACAAGTCAGGAAAGGTACAAATTTTACACCTTATGAACTTTGGTATGGATATGCACCTAGTGTAAGATATTTCAAAGTTTTTGGAAGAAAATGTTTTATACTCAAGGACAACAGAAATGGAAAAATTGATGCTAAAGGAGAGGAAGGTATATTCCTTGGATATTAAACTAAAAGAAAAGCATACAAGTGTTTGAATTCTAATACTAACAAAGTTGTGGAAAGTGCAAATGTTAGAATTGATGAATATGTAGAAATAAATGAAGTTGAAAGTACACAAGAACCTGAAAGTTACAATTAATTTGTCTATCTAGATGAGGAAGATTCTAATGCATTACTTGAACCTATGAGTGAGGCTACCAAGAAACAGCTAGCACCTACCGAGTCATAGAGTGGAGTTTCTGAGAAACAGGAGGTGAATGTTGAGCTATCTGATGGAGATGTCGAGTCACAGAATCAACCTGCATTGAATGAGAATAATGAATCTGAAGAAAAACACAAACCTACTCTAGCAAAGTATGTGAGGAGGCACCACAATCCTGATCAAATCATTGAATCAAAGGATTTTGCAGTTATGACACGAAGTAAGTTGAGAGATGGTACATGTCTATTATGTGATTTTGAGTCTAAAAGTAAAATATGCTTTAGAAAATAAAGATTGGATACAATCTATGAATGAAGAAATTGAACAAATTGAAAAGAAAAAAACTTGGACACTTGTACCTAGGCCGAATGACAAAAATGTAATTGGTAGTAAGTGGGTATTCATAAATAAGGTGAATGAACATGGAGAAGTGACAAGAAACATAGCTAGACTGGTATGCAAGGGTTATGCACAAGAGGAAGGAATTGACTATGGTGAAACATTCACCCCAGTTGCAAGATTGGACGGAGTCAGAACTTTACTTACATATGCAGCCTATAGGGGTTTTAAAGTTTATCAGATGGATGTGAAGTATGCATTCCTCAATGGTATATTGGAAGAAGAAGTGTACATTGAACAAGTGGATGGTTTTGTTGACCCAAACAAGAGGAATATGGTTTGCAGATTGCACAAGGCACTTTATGGACTAAAGTAAGCGCTAAGAGCATGGTATGAGAGATTGCACAATTATCTGATAAAGATTGGATTTGCAAGATCTAATGACAACAACCTTTATTTGAAGGCAGAGCAAAGTAAAGGTACTTTATTAGCTGAAATTTTTGTAGATGACATTATATTTTGTGGACAAGATGTGTTATGCCAAAAATTTGCAAAAGAGATGCAAACTAAATTTGAGATGTCTATGTTTGGTGAGATTAATTTATTTTTCGCTTACAAATATATCAAATGAAGAATGGTATCTATATCACTCAATCTAAATATGTCAAGGAGATACTAAATTTTTTTGGAATGGAAGAGTCAAAACCAGTGAGTACACCCATGGCTACTGGACAGAAGTTGACAAAGGATGATGATACTAAAAAAGTCAATCAAACCCTCTACAGATCAATGATTGGAAAGCTGTAATATGTTGTACATAGTAGACCTGATATTTCCCTGGATGTTGGAAATGTTGCAAGGTTTTCTACTAATCCCAAGGAAACTCACATGATGACAGTGAAAAGGATTTTGAGATATTTGAAAGGAACTGATGACTATGGACAATATTACATAAAGAATGCCAAGTTTGAGGTAAGAATTTACATTGACTCTAATTGGGCTGGTAATGTTGATGACAAAAAAATCACCACAGGAGGAGCATTTCTTTTGGGAAAAAGATTGATTTCATGGACAAGCAAGAAATAGAACTGGACCTCACAATCTATAGATGAAGCCAAGTATGTGGTAGGAGCAGTCAATTGTTCTAATATTGTGTGGTTGGAGATACTATTGAAAGGTATGAAAGAGGAGATTACAGAACCAGTTTTTATTTATTGTGATAAAACGAGTGCCATTAATATTTCTAAAAATTATGTAATGCACTCTAAGACAAAGCATATAGCTATCAAGTATCATTACTTGAGGGATCTAGTTCAAAACAAAGAAGTGAGACTAGATTATGTGAACACTAAGGAACAGTTAGCATACATATTTACAAAAGCACTACCCAAAGATGCTCATGAGTATCTATGAGGTAAATTGGGGGTGATTCCCCTAACTGAAGCTAATTAAGTTTTGTATGGAACTGTTGCATCAAATGTTATATTCAGAATATTTGACACATTGATGCATAGGTAGTCACACTTTAGGAAGCTGCCTAAAGTTGTGAAGTTGGACAAGAATAGAAAAGAAGATCAGTCATAAAACAAGATGATAAGAACAACATGATAAAAAGTTATGAACATGAGACTCTACATGATAAAGATGTCAATGTCTTTGGCATTGTTGTCAAAGAGGGAGAAGTTTACTAAAAGAGGGAGAGTTCACTACTTAGAGAAAAAGAGATTGATGAACAGAAACATAAAGACATCAGTGTGATCACAGACACAGAGGGAGAAAATTTTTGCAAGATGACAATCAAAATGAAGCTAAAGACATTAATGAAGATTTGTTCGTATAAAGGAACACATGTGACTTTTTGGATTGTATGGTAACTATACTTGTTAAATTATTATTTTAAATGTTTAGTGTTTTCCATCAATGCTAAAGAGGGAGATTGTTGGAAAGTTACAATGCAAACAATGGTTGTTTTGTCATTGATGTCAAACCTCACTAGTGAGACTATTGCTATCTATTTGAGTACCATATCTATTGATTGATGAAGAAGATTTGAAAAGAAGACCAAGTGGACTGGTTGAGTTAAGGCAAATAACAAGGGTACTTGATCAGTTGGCACATTGGAAAAACAATGTGTTGTTTATCTTTTGATGTCAGTTTTACTGGTTGGTTTGTGCCAAGCACCAGTATGCCGAGCACAATTTCTAGTGATGACCGAGCACCAGTGAAATTGTCGAGCAAGTTCAGTGTTGGCTGAGTGAGAACACAATGATGGCCGAGCGCCAATATTTTGATTAATGATAAAATTTAAGATCTCTGGCCGACATAGTTAATTTTATTGGGATATGTAAAGTTAATTAAAGATTGATCCACGTTATTTAATGCATGGGTAGCCACAATTAATGCATGGATTCAAGATTTAAATAAAGACTACTTTGGAGAAGTAAATGGTAATGTAATGATGGGATGATCTGTTGGATCTGACCTAATCTAAGATCTACAATCTTGATTAAGCAAAAAATATTTATCTGACCTGGTGTGTGACAAATTACACCTTCATGAAATTAGGATTTTAAACTACAATTCTATGGAAAGGAAATGATAATTTAATATAAGAATTGTAATTAAATCCATGTCATCTCATGGTTACCTATCTAAGCTTTGTTAAGAGAGCTCTCAGCCTTAATCTCTCTCAAGGACAATCCTAGGATGAGGAATTGATAAGAAACATGCTTAAATCTAGCTCAATTCTCTCAAATGATATGAAATTCTAACTCAAATGCTCATGATATTACTCTTAAATCAACAATTTGCTTCTACAAATGATCAAAATGCTATGCAAATGCTCACTATGCTCTCAATTTCTCACAAATTGCCTATAATAAGGATGCTATGCATTCAAATTTTCTAGGATATGAAATGCATACAAAATGGCTTGTATTTATAGAAAATTCCCAAGTGTAGGGGGTAGAGTGAATTGACCATGGGTTAATCCTTGGTTGAGTTTGATTCCTCAAATTGTTTCAAATGGGGGGACCATTTAAATGGTTGTCCTTAAAGGGTGGGACAACAAGACAAAATACACAATTCTTATTGGTTGATCAAATTGAGTAGAAAGAAATTAGGATTTATTTAATTCAACCATTTAAAAGGTTGTCCTCAAAGGGTGGGACAACAAGACAAAATACACAATTCTTATTGGTTGATCAAATTGAGTAGAAAGAAATTAGGATTTATTTAATTCAACCATTTAATTAAATTAGCCATGTAAGGGTGAATGGGTTGGATTTGATTTTTGATTTAAAACTATACAATTAATTGATTAAAATCAATTATATAATTTGATTGATCCCTTTTAGGCTTGAATTTGATTATTTAATTTCATGATTAATTAATCCTTTGATTTTAATTTAATTTTGTCGAATTTCCTTGATAAATGTCCATTTGAATGATTTTGATCCATTTTGATGCATTTTTATGAGATTTAGGGCAATTGGCTGAGATTTGCATATTTGGATGATTAAGAGACATCTAGTCAATTTTAGGTGTCTACAAATGCTCCTCTTTGAATTAATGTGCGAAGCACATTGATTCAAAGAAAAATTGTTGTTCTGATCATTGATTTGATGTTGATGTCTGATTGATTTAGTGAAGTAAAACCTGATATTGATTTGATGATTTGATTGATATCCTGATGCGAAACCTGATGTGAAACTCTGATGCAAAACCTGATGAAGAACTTGATGTGAAACTTGATGAAGGATGCCCCACTGATAAAGTTTGAATTTTCACTGATAAAGTTTGAATTTTTAACGCCCCAAATTTGATGTAAGATATGATGCAGAATCTTAGTTTGATGATATGATGATGCCCCCTCAGAAATGAAAAAAATTATATGTTTGGATGTCAAAAATTGGGTGAAACAGATGATGAAAACATCCAAGATGTTTTCATTTCTGAAAAACATTGATGATGATCCTAGCAAAAAAACATGCCCGAGTGTGAAGAGAAGTTGATGATAACATCTATGATTGTGAAAATGTTGTTGATGTTTGAGATAAGTTGATGATGTTTGGATATCACTTGATGTCAATCAAAATCACTTGGCTGATGTTGTATTAATGTCAATCAGATAGGATAGGTTGATGGATTGATTGGATAAACTGATAATTCACTCTCAAGATCTAGAGAGACAAACAAATGGATTGATTTTCCTTCCTCAAGATCTAGTGTTAAAAAATTTGATGCACTCAAGATGAGCAAATGGATGATAGGATAAATATTTGATTTGAAATGATAAATTGGATGATTTGACTGGTTGATATTCGATTGGATTAGATTTGATAGGATTAGATGGTGTTGTGAGGCTGATAGATAGGGTCAATTGAGATGAATAAGATGCAGATATAGGGACGGGGATAAATAGAGTTAGGTTGCCCCTAGTTGATCAGATGGTGAGGTTTCCCCTAGGTGAGCAGATGCATAGTGATGATATCCTTGATGTAGCATTCATCATTTTGATGAATTAGATATTTGAGGACATTGATTAGGACTTTGATGATGTAGTCATGATTAACTTCCACCCCCTTCACTTGGAAAGATACTCTAAATAAATACAATTAATCTAAAATGAATGCAATGCAATGCAACTAATTTTCCTTGAGGTTTGCGAAAGAAATGCAAACAGAGATATATTTTCATCATTGAGCATTGTGGAACTAGGAGTTGATACAATCCTTACTGGTGCCACTACAACCATAAGAATATGAATATGAATTTCATCTCATTTTGTAACCCCTTTAGAAACTAGTACAACCCTCACTCTAGTTGAATGACCAACTATGGGAGTAGGAATACCAGTGTAATCAGATTCAATGTTGCAAGTGTATGTTGGTATTAAGACATGGAAGATCTAAATAGCCAAGGTATCCTTTTGCATAAACAAACAAAGGTTAACCCTCCTCCCTATATGAATTTCCTCGATGGTTCTTTGATGACCATGTCCTTAGATGAGTTCACACAAGTTAAAGGATCTTCCTCAAAATAGTCACACAAAATTTAAGAAAACATCATGTCTTCATCATCGTCAATCTAGTCGAAACATCATCAATTAGATAAAAAGAACATGACTCAAAAAATTCAATGAAAAACTCATCAAAAATTCCAAGTGTTTTTGAAATGTATCAAGATTTTCAAAAAGAATTCCAAACATGCTAATCATTTAGGGTTTGTCAATTTTTAATCCTGATAAAATAAGTCAATGAAACTCAAGGATCATGTTGTAGGATCAAACTATTTTAGGGTTGAACAATGATATCTATCAAAGGTTCAAAAATATCTCTCCTCTGATTTCTAAAAATCTGCTTCTAATGTGTGACTGAGATGTAGCACTCTTGAATCCATTCGTACCAAAACTAATGATTTTCCCCCAAGTAAAAATGAGACTGTGTAAATCTTGGGCAAATGCAACTGAGTAGGTGACAATGATTTGGCAATGCAGCTCAAAGAGACTTTAAGAAATTTTTTTGGATTTTTAGATTTTTTAGCGATTTTTGATTTTTTGATTTTTTAGAGATTTTTGAATTTTTTTGATTTTTTTTTTAGAGATTTTTTATTTTTAGAATTTTAGAATTTACCATCTCTCAAACAAGATCACATTGGTTTTCCCCCAATGTCTAGCAAGGTATAGGACATGAAGGATGGATTTGCAAGTTGATGGATTAGAGATGGAAAGGCCATGATGGATGAAACATGTGAATGTGACCTGTAGGAGTATCTCCTCAAGATTACCCAAGCTAAGGAAAAAGGATATAGCAATGAAAAAAATGTTTTTGGACAAGCAATGAAAGCCAATGATGTAGTGATAGATATCATATAGGATAATGACCTGATGTCATGAAAGTGAGTGGTCCAAAAGAGTGGACATGTCAAGAGGTTTTGATAACAAACTTTTCACTGTTTGTCCTTCATTTTCGATCAAGACTAATGGATCAATTTGAGTAAGATGTGGATAGGATAGAATGATCAGGATAAAGGGATGATGGAGGCTATGAGGGGATGATTTGGGATCATGGAAAGATTGCATAGGAATAACGAAGGTGGATTGGGGAGAAGCAAGATCATGATAGGGTAGCATGGATGTAGCAAGTAAATAAGCTGATGGAAAGGATAATGGTGTCAAGATACTTGATGCTCATGGATGTGTTCAACCTTGTTAAGACCAAAGGTAAAAGAGGGAATATGGATGCAAGTAAGATAAATGATAGGAAGATGGAGGATAACATGGATGAAACTTGCCCCCAAGTGTAGACTACAACAGGAAGGAATTACACATGATGCCTATTTGCTAGGTTTTCATCATGGTACTTGCCCAAGGTGCCACAAGAAGTGGTTTTCACCATAGGAAAAATTGATTTCTCTTTACTTTTGCTACCAAGGTGCCTGTTTTACCAGGTTTTCACCAAGGCACTTTTTCTCTTTTTTTCATTTTTTTTTTCTTTTGTATTTTTCAAAATTTCCCCAACATCTAGATCTTTGGACAATGCTCTTTTGAAAAATATTTGATAATAAACCATGGAAATGGCTAGGATGATCAAATATATCAATAAGGTGATGAAAAAGGATAGATATGGAAGATAAGGGTAGATGGTGGTGAATGTTTTCTTCCATAGATTGGATAAGAGGGATGGAAAGATCGAAAGTAGGTGTTGGATAATGAATGTGAGGATAAGAAGAAGGTATGTTGTGGATGGAAATGTTGGCAAGATCAACTGACACACACTTTGAAGGGTGGTGGAATGATGGAGGAACAATAGATGAAGGAGGTGAAGATGTATTTGAGGTAGTGGATTTTGGGATGTAGGAACCCACAGTAGACTTGGAAAGTGGAAAATGTTTGGAAGGAGATGGAATGGAAGCCTTTGGAAGCTTGAATGTCAAGTTTGATTTTTATTTTGTGTGAAAGTATTTCAAAATTGACTTGGGAATCCACATATTATTTGATTTTTCTTTCTTTTGTGATGCTTTTGAATGCATTTCTTCAATGAGAAGTTTTGGAACCCACATTTTATTTGATTTTTCTTTTTGTCTGGTGGACCTTTGCGGCCTTTTGGATATTTCATTTTGATTTGTGGACATACGACCTTTTGGATATTTCTTTTTGCTTTCATTCACATGTTGATTAGATGGGACATGGTGATTTTTATACACATGTGGATTCTTCGATTACATCCAAATTGCTTCCAAAAGACTTGGGAATTGTGGGTGAATGGGAATATGGAGGGTTCATATGGATGGGTGTTTGGACATTCTTCAAGTATGTGTGCCTTTGTTGATCTTGATACATGGTAGGATAAGTGAATGGAGAACTAGGGATGGTAGGATTGGTTGATGGAGGAATATAGGGACCTAATATGGATGGAAGAGATGGAGACTTTAGCTTTGGGACATAGGAACCCAAAATGGATTTGGAGGATGGTGAAGGCATATGGTTGTGTTTGGATGGTGGAAGATAAGGTGTGAAAGGGATATCAATATCTTTGGCATGAGTTATATTGTCGAGGTTCTCATCTTTAAGATTTATCTTTTTACCAATAGGCTCATGAGTAGCTTTCATAGGAGAAACTTTGATAGGATCAAATGAATTTTGAAGGGATTTATTCTCATGCAAGGGATTTGGAGGAATGATGGTTTCTTGAGGTGAATATGGAGGATCATGAAAAGGAGTTGATGGGATACTTCGATCTTGACAAGGATCTTCAAATGGTGTAGAGAGGATGTTTTGCTCTTGATTTTCAATATGTTCATTGGAAATGGTGGAAGGGATATTGTTAGGAATAAGGTGTCTCAACCTTGGATAATTCCTATTCTTATTATTTGTTTTGTAATCTGTATTTCTTGCAAATAATGTTGATGTGTCGGCATCTTGAATTGTGTAAGGAGATCATGGCTAAAATGGTTATGATGAATTCCTATGACACGTAAGAGCTATGTCAGGAAGGTTCTATGACAGGTGAAGACATGTGGCAACTGATAAATGTGAGTACTGTACACTCTTCCCCAAGTGTATTGTAACTATAATAGTTTTGGATCAATACATTGTGCAGGTTTTGGAGTGCTGGGGTTTTTTACCGAAAGGTTTTCCCCAGGGTATATCATTATGTCATTCTCTGTTTTCTATATGCATGGTATGTGGCTTTAATATCTTTGTTAAAGTAGTTAACGAATCTGTAATTGTAAGGATTTAAAAGAATTTGCACAATACTTTCCTATAGAGATTAGCGTAGGAAGCTGTTTCCGCACCTGAGTTTCCTTACAAGTGGTATC